>JAKGDA010000014.1:600000-850559 GCA_021596325.1 Parafenestella ontariensis | reverse complement strand
ATATTAACTTAACTATAATAATACTATATATAGCACTATATATACTACTTTTTAATAAAAAATACTAGGAATTATCTATAATTATAGATATAATAATTATTTATATATAATATTTAGCAAAAAAAGTATAAGAAGTGTAATAGATTAGGGGGGTTAAAATCTATAGGTTAGGGGTGTTAAATATAGCCCTATATAGGCTAAAACCCTAACGTTAAGCCTATTTTAGTATAGGTTAGACACTAACCTATGGCCTTATATTAGGTAGGTTTTATTATTACTTAGGAACTAGTAGTATACGGCTTTCCCTACGTAATTATATCGCAATGCGCTAGATCTTTCTAACAAATCTAAATATTTCTAGAACCTAGCGTCTGACTTCTACTTCTCTCTTTAATCTCTTAAATAACTCTATATTATCTCTCTCGACTGTCTTACGTATTAGCCATAAGCGCCTCAAAACTGCAACCTAATAGTTCTACCACATTACCCCATGGGTCGCTCACATAAGCCGCCTTCTCCTCGTCTCCTATCGTAACTATTTCCCCAACTTGGCTTCCCCCATTGTCTACTACCCTCTTGACAGCACCTTCTACATCCGGAGACGTAACGGCAATGTGAAAGAACCCACTTCTAGCATACTCGAACTCGGGCACCGGCTGATGCGGCGGGTCGATGAATTCGAAGACCTCAAACCCAACGCTGTTACCTGTGCCTAACCAAGCTATCTTTACCTTGTGTAACTTGGAATCGTAAATCTTGAAGATTGGTGCGTCCTGCGCTTCGGCGCGGTCCGTCGTGCGATCGCTCCTATAAATACATTCGAATTAGTCTCTCCTGGACTCCTCTTTCATGTGGTTGAGAGCTTTCCTGTATGGAAAGGACCTGAAGTCGGCGGAACAGTGTAATGGCTGGCGGGCGGATCGGTCCAGTAGGGTAATACATTGATGCAGGGCTTACCTGATTCTTTTGAAGCCAAAGACAGTGCCATACCACTCGACAGCTTTATCGCAATCTGGGACCGAGATGCCGATGTGATTGATAACGTGGTTATATTGAGGGATCTGTTAAGCACCACACTATTAACTATCAAGGCACGCTACGCAGATGTCGAGGGTAGGAACGTAGTGAGCTTTGACTAACAGCAGGCATAATCGTTAAATCCTAAAAGGTCTCCGCTTTTTCGTGGCCTGTATAGGCGTTGGTTCTGCCTTGTAGCTAGCGATACTTAGGCTAGATAGTAGAAGATGCTTGAATGGACGGGGTTATTTTGGAAGGCTTTGTAGCAGTATATATATAAAGGTTCAAAACTGTATAAATAAAAAAGTTTATAGTCGATGGAAATTAGTTCATAACCTAAAGCGACGCGATGTGATGTGCATGACTACCTGAACCGTTGTCTTTCAGACTGTTAGGATATAGTTTTCCCGTACACTAGCTGATTCATGCAGCTTCCCCCGGATTTACCATACGAGGGGCCGTGGCTATACGCGGAAATGTTGCAGCAGCGCATGCGGGGAGAATGTTATCCTAAGCCATACTAGAACACGCCATCCGCCAATCTCCTGATAGCGGGGTTGCTCTAAAAGTAAATGATTTGAACAGCAGGAGGGGTGAAAATCATGCGGAAGCAGGGCAGGCATTTGATCTATACAACTCGTCATTCCGTGCGAACTGTTACGACAACTAAACGCTCTATGCCTATGGTATTAACAGTAGGATACTGACTTCTCTATACAGTCTCTAGTCCTGTTACGCAAGTCGTGTGTCTTCCCTATACTATCTTATAAAGGTTCGCAGCCAACGACGTCCAATCTACTCAAAGAACTTTCCATTGCCGTGGACCTTTGCGAGCCTGTAGATATTAACCTCCTTCTGCTTCGCGCGCTTCAAGACATCGCTCTGATTTCCTGTCACAATGTGCTTAGTCTCTGTTGAAGGCTCCGCAGAAAACTCGTGCACAGCTAGCCAAGTGGGTGGCTCAGGGTTAGGTTCATTTGTGGTGGGAAGACCCTTCAGGGCTCGTGACTGCGCGTTTGTTCGTGCATATAGAAGCTTGAAGCGAAGTGAACGGAGGTAGCTGGGTGCCTTGGAAACCATAGCCGTTTGCTACACGCACTTAGCGAAGAGTTTTCCTAGCCTATAAGGAGAAAGTAGTACCTCATCGTAAAATTTGTTCACATCCTCGTCCGGCGTTTCGTTCGTGGGCTCAATGGCGGAAACCAGAATGAATTGCGCCGGCTCTAATTCTCGATCAGCATACTCTTCTCAACGGAAATCCGACATTAGAATTATACCTTTCTTTCCATGCCCTGCAGATTTCCCTATCATCCCTAGATAACTGACATCAAGATCCGCAAGGTCATAGATGATCCCGCTCTCAGGCAAGATATCACTGCGAACACGAATCCGCTTGAACTCATCCCCCTGGGTGAACCTTAAATCAGGCATAGGGTAGAAAGCTAGGAAGGGTTTTCGTATAGCTTCAGATCCTAGGGCGGATGTTTTTTCGACATGGACATAGCGAAATGCATCTTTAAAGCCAGAGCACCTCAGGATCTCCGCAATGTGGTCATTATCGTACCAGCGCAGGAACGTCTCTTCATCGAGGATATCTTTGGAGGACTCTGCTATACGCGATGTCACCCAAAGTACCCCCGGACCTTGTATCATGCCCGCCATGCTTCTAGTTAAGTATCCGAAATGTCTTGGGTATAATGCTTCGAGAAAGGTGAATCAGTCGGACACGCGGAATGTGTTACGCTTCTCTTAGGGTTTACAGGATGAAGAATGTAGAAGCTGTGCTAGCCTATTTGTTAGAACATTGTGGCAGGAATAATCGCCTTCGGTGTTGTACCCGGGTATATATTGCCGGCAAGCTAAGGAAGACAAGCGATGACGTACAACGCGCTACTATGGTTAGCACCTCCAGTCACGTGGCTGCACCCCTCTTACATCGTTTTAGAGTTTGTGATTTTGTTTATGCATCACGGTTGAAAATATCCCAGGTTGCGTGCCTGGCCACTACCTGCTCATAGGACCTACTGCGTTTCGGAAGTCTGTAAAAAGCTAAGTATCGTCCCGTCCGTTTAGGAACTTATCATTTCGCGAGCTATAATTGAATGTTAGCCTTTTCGAAACAGTGCACCTTACCATGTGCTTGAACCTTAAGTTTACTTTCTTTTTTGTTTTGCTGTTTACCTCATTTCCCCTACTCCCGGCCATAAAGGATCTTGCCTCTAAAACGGCCCTCATAACCGGTGGTGGAACCGGCATAGGGCGAGCGAAAGCCCTTCAACTCGCCGCTGAGGGACCCAACATAATCATCTCTTCCACCAGCAAAGAACGTCTTTCAGCCGGAGCCAAACAGGTCTGTGAAGCCTCACCCGACGTAACTGTTCTAGACATTGTGTGTGACGTCTCAGACCGTCAGTCAATCAAGACCCTAAAAGAGGAGATTTCAAAGGCCGGCTTACAGGTCGATATTCTCGTCTGCAACGCCGGCGTCACTCCAAGCGGCGACTACCACCTCCACCGTGAATCGGACTGGGATTGGGTGTATTGTGTCGTGCTCAATGGAACTACATACTGTAATCAAGCCTTCTATCCGGACATGGGTGCCCGTGGCTCAGGGCACATCGTTATCAATGGTTCTCAGGCGGGTATGGTGCCAAACTGGGTAGCTTTGCATGGACCTTACACGTCTGCAAAGGTGGCTGTGCATGCACTAGAAGCAGCCATACGTCTTGAAGCAGCTACACACGGTGTGGAAGTAACGACGGTTATCATTGCCGGAACACAGACCGATATCATGAAGAGTGAGAGGAGTCGGCCGGAGGGGTTCGGTGAGCCCCTGAAAGTCGAGGGATCAAGGAGGACAGCAAGAAGGGTGCCGCCCAGTGAGGTTGCGGCGAAAACCATGACTGGGATCAAGGAAAATCTTGGGTGGGTGGCTACACATCCAGATTTGAAGGAGAGGACGAAGCAGTATTTCGATGAGATTCTGGCTGCATATGATCAGTAGCTGGTATAACTATATCAGGCGCCCATGTTGTGGTCAACATATATAAAACCCCGAATCCCGTAGTGATTGTATCATTTGGGGTGCCTGCCCGCTAGAATGGACTGAACAAGGTAAACAGCTCAAACGACTGCCTCCTCAGTTGTATGCGGACGAGTAGCAGACGCCTCAGCTATACTAGAAACAGAGATGGGAATCACAACTTGGGTCCTCGAGATTTCCCTCAATCAGCCCACGTGCTCGGTGCAGGCCATTTGCTTGAATGCAGCCGTTACATTGCCGGGGGATACTACAGAGATTTCAAAGAGAGTTGCTTTTCTCGAACAATTGCACCAACCTCGGCTTTCCAATCAGGGAGGTTGAAGCGAACGTCAAGTTCGTAATCAGGAAGGGAACATCCGCAGTTGAGATACCTTCGTTTTATGCTGTACTTCTCTTGCTATGAGACCACTTGGATCGCGGCGAGGACTCGAGCTTAAGCGACGATGTACTGAAGAATAATGTCTGTATGTCAGATGTAAGGTAGTTAATTTACCAAAAGCATTCTATAAGAGGGACACAATCCAGTTATTACCTACCTATGGTATGGTTAGTAAGTAAAGAAAGATTAACACATCATAAATTACACCTGTCCACCGGATCATTCGCTGCATTTATTTGATCCACAAAAATTAACGGTCCAGTCCACATGTTCACGCGATGTGGAAGACCAAACGCGGGGTTCTCCAGTCTTACCCGTCTTCTCGGGTACCATTCTCCATTCTCAAGTGCGGCCGGCACCAGCGCTAGCATTTCCCCACAATCAATATACACAACTTCAGTACTTTCATATTGCTGGTATTGAGCCCATTCTTCAATCTTGAGTTCAATCCAGCAATCACCAGAAAATGTGCGAACCCGCAAACCTCCCATTCATTCGGATCCAGCTATGTCTGAAGAAGAAAGACGATGTGACCGACGAGTTCTTTCACGACTATTGGAAAGGAAACCATGTCAAACTCGCGCTTGAGAACCAAAAGTTTCGGGACAAGGTGTTCAGATACAATCAGGCACGTGATGCAATTCTCCAAAGGATGTCTGCGCCTGCTTTGCTACCATAGTTCCCCAGAATTTAATCTTTGCCGTCTTTCGCCATCTGCTGACGATTTAAAGTTCCACACTTCCCCACGTTTCAAGGAAGAAGCACATAGCTTCAAGATTCCAGTGCTTGAATATGATGGCATTGCGGAGGTATGGGTCAAGGATATGGAGACGTGGAGGGAGATTGTCACAGACCCTGACTTTGTCGCTGCAATTGCACCAGACGAGGATCACTTTATCAAAGCCCCCATTCATATTATGATAGGGTATGACAACACTGTGATTGGGAAGGCTGTGAAGGAGACGTAGAGTAAAGCAAATAACAGATTTCTTTGCCAGAGCGCAGCCATTTAGGAATTAAGCTTAGGTGTATCACCAAATGAGAACGGTTGAAAGGCTGGTAGATACCTGTCTCCAGCGACTTCAACCTTCTCGATTTCTGCACGTATCTGCTTAACCTCATCCGCTGTGAGCTGGACGTTAACCGCACTAACATTCTCGTTCAAGTATTGGATCTTTTTCGTTCCTCTTGTGTCGAATTAGTGTATTTTACGCTGCTATGCAGTTTTCGAGCACTCATGGGATAGTGATAATATCGGGACCCTGCGCGAGCAACCACGCCAAACTCAGCTGCCCAGTAGTACATCCTTTCCTAGTTGCAAAGTCTCGAAGCTTTTCCACAAGTTTCAGGTTTTTGGGAAAGTTTGTATCGCTATACCGTGGTGCATTCTTCCGGAAGTCGCCCTCCTCGAAGTGACTCTTGATTTGGCCGGTGAGGAAGCCGCGGCCCAGCGGGCTATAGGCAACTACAGTGATACCCAACTCTCGACACGTTTTCAAAATCCCAATTTCAGAAGATTCAATGTCAAGGGCAAAGGGACTATACTCGAGCTGCACCGCGTCAATGTGGTGTACCTTCTCTGCACGCCGGATTGTCGTGGCAGAAACCTCGCTGAGGCCGATGGCACCGATCTTGCCTTCATTTTGTAGAACGTCAGTGTGCGTGTCTAGATTATCGCAGTATGTAGATGACGGATTGAGTCTTACTTCTTTAACTGAGCTAATGCAGCCACCGTAAGTTCGATGGGCGTTTTTTTGTCCACACGATGGCAATAATATAGGTCAATTGTACTTACGCCAAGCCTCTCCAGACTTTTTTGGCAGGCCTGGCGTACATACTCAGTGTCACTTCGAAAAGCAGGCTTGGAAGCATTCCGCCTAGACCTTTGGTGACACCGAATTTAGTAGCTAAAAAGATTTCGGCGCGCTTTCCGGTACGTTGAAACCAGAGTTTGAGAAGATCCTCGTTGTCAGCATCTACCGATCGTTACACCGCTGCTTGAAGTATGGGTAATGGAATATTTGCGAGAGGTAGCCGTAGTGGACGTACAGACATCGGACGTATCCCAGAACGTAGCCCCGAGTTCGAATGCGCGATCTAGAACTGAAAATCTGACATCGTTATTTTCTACCTTGCCGTATGAGGCGCTCAGACCCATTGCACCAAATCCTAAGGCCGAAGCCTCTGGGCTTGTTCTGCCTAATCGTCGCTTTGGTAGCCGAGACATAGTGACTGTTGTCTTTAGGTTTGATATTGGAGATCAGAATAGTCTGGTGGTGAGAAGAAAGCTCCAAGGTGAGCATCACGACTTTGCAAGACCGCAAATCACGGAAATGACGCCCTAGCTAGTGCAAAGACCTATGCACGAGCAGGAGCGTCCCCAGACAGATCTGCCTGCGATGTCTACCTCGTCATGGTTGTCGAGTCGGAGTGCGCGGTTCGGAAATGCATTGCCGATTCCATTGAAGGTTAGCGCGAAATTTGGAGGATGCACATATTCACCCTCAAAAAGATGCACACAGTGTTAAGCATGCGTGTATCTACACATAAAACCCCACAAACTTTACTAGTACCTTGTCGGAGTTTACGGCGAAGACGCCACTGGCCTAGTTAGCAATGAGCAGATACTACCATGGTGTCTAGATGGATTTGAGATGACCAGAAACCGTTTCTCTACCTTATCAAAACGTACTCTTGCCTCCAGCTACCCCTTCCAATGCTACACCCTAGGAAACCCAAGGCTTCGGTAGTATTGTGCGGAGAAGTGGGTCTACCGCTACCCAGACTATGCATCCAACGAACGCCTAATGCATCTCACAAGTGAGAATCTCTGGCGACCTGTATTCTGCGAGAGGTAATACAGCGTGGACATGGTGCTCATAGGCTCTAGAGGCGTACTGCAACGCTGAACTTCATTTCCGGTCAGGAGTACCAGGTATACGTGATTCGCCTAGCAAGCAGTATGGTAGAGAGGATGATCATGCACTAGGGATGTATTATTGACCGGCTGGATCCCCGGAGATCTGGCCTGAATACACGAGAAATATATATACGGTATGCCACGGGAGTGGCATATCACGCAGATTACCAATTTTTTCTATCGCTTTATCGTGTACAATATATGGGTATCTAGTACTTGACCAGAAAGCCTACCGATCATGGCAGACACAGTCTCAGCCAAACAGCACGCGGATTGAATCGAGCATGCGCCTAGCTGCAACGATGAGAGCATTGTAGTTGATGCGCGCGGTTAGGTAGCCAAAGCGGAACACTTGCGAGGATTTTTCAACTCTCAGTCGCCCTGCCGCGATACTTTCAATTGTTCTCAGGTGGTGTTCGGTTCGCGCTGGTGGCACCCGTGCTTGGTCAAATAGCCGTCTCACTTAGGCCAATGTCAAGCATCATCTGGCTTTCACTTGGGCATTCACTAGGCCTAGCCGTAGATCGTACCCTGGTCGGAAGACTTACGGATACCTTCGGACGTCGGTGGTTTTTCATCATTGGCACCGCACTTGAGTGTATAGGCTCCCTCGTCGCGGCAACAGCGAAAACCATCAATGTGTTGATTGGCGGACAAGTGCTCGTAGTGTTAAGCGCTTCTACGGGTTACAGCTACGCTTTTGTCATCGGAGAGCCAGTTCCCGTGAAGTACAGATTTATGTTCAACGTACTCATTTTCATCTTCTCCTTTCCCACGGCTGGGTTCGGCGCTGCGATTTCGACCGCATTCATTACCAATACAGAGGCCGGCTGGCGCTGGGCATGCTACGTGTTCATTATCATCAATGCTCTAACGCTCTAACGACACTGCGATACGCAGCTTTCTTCTTCCCACCAACTTCCACCAAAAACATTTTAGCGATCATGTCTCCAAGTTTCTACGAACCTTTGATTGGAAACTTGTCATCCCTGATCCCAATTCATTTCTTCCAGAATCGGGGTTGGGTAGCGGCTATGATAATTCTGTCGTTAGGAGCAAGATTGTATTACAGCCAGGCCATTGTGTGGCCCTAGATGACGGTTAATGTCTACGGGTGGGGTAGGTTGGTGGCTTCCAAGGTTGCGGAGTCGGAGTCGGAATCACGCTGGGTGATATCTTCAGTGGAACCGTTGCGAAATTATGCTTACCCGATTTATTTTGAAGCGACCTTATAATTTATACTTGGAATTATTTCATGTCCGGAGCTACCTGAGTCGCAGTCTCTCGGCCATTGGAAGTACCAATGCATCACGACACTAGGTACACTCTTCCGTGGCCTAGCTGCTCTCTGCAACCCTAACACACCGAATATGGCTATCGCTTTTATGATACTTGCTAAAATATCTATCAGCTGAAACGAATCGCTTGTACTGGCAATCTGTACAATTGTCATTCCTGACCAAGCGAAAATTGGTCCCGCTGCTGGATTGCGGTTCCTCTCGATCTGCCATTAGTATCGTCGCAAGCACTATTTATTCTGTCATACTAGCGTCAAGACCTGCCACGGAGCTTAGTCGACACATCCCAGTTGCTGTCGTGGTAGCAGGACTACCGGCTGACTCTGTTTCTGCCTATATGGCTGCGATAGCGGCTGGTGGCCCAAAAGCGCTGCTCAAGCCAATTAAGGACTTGAAGCTAGAGATCATGGCAACCGGTGCTGAAGCATACCGGTATGCATATATAGATGCTTATAAGACTATATTTTTCGTTAGTATTGCGTTTGGCGAATTAGCCATCATAGCAAGTTTCTTTACCTCAGATATTGATTATTTGATAAGTGAAAAGGTGGCTGCAAAATTGACAGGCCGAGGAAAGGGGAAGGTAGGTATGGGTTTGGAATACCATCAAAGGAGAGACAACTGCTACAAATCGAATAGTAAAACTGAAGCTCCTTCATACATCCTCGTCAGTTAAGCTTCCCCGCATTACCTCCACTTGTGGCACAACAACAAACTCCAGTGGAGCTACGTTTTCTCCCAAACTTACTCAGACCTGCAAACACGCACTCTTCTCCATCGTTTACTTTGGGCCTCCCCATCCTCCGCTACCACTATGCTTGTACTAGGATATATACTAGAATGATTCTAAGGCTCTGCCTAGATACCCTAGCACACCGTATGTGGACACTTCGGCTACCACACTGTCACAGGAGACCACTGACAATACTTCCCTCGGTCGCAAATAGTAGAGGGCAGGAGGGGTACAGGTTCAACACTAACCTTGTTACCAACATGTCCGCTGGGCTCCCTGACATATATGCGATGCAAATAGCACAGATCTATAGCAACTGCATCATGAAGATACCAGACAACAGTGTGAGTCGGGCTATATCCGTGCCGTCCCAGACCTGAGGAATGTAAAAATGTGGAATCAGCAGGCAGCACACGGGTACGCCATCTCCCTTCCAAATTATCGTACCCACTACGAGGCTCATCACGAGAATAAAAAGGAGGAGCTTCTCCGTCGGACCGCATAATGGGAGTATAGCACATGTCTGAGCGCCGAACCCTAAACCCTCTATAAACGCAATAAACTTAAGATTATAAAATCTGATTGAACTGGCATTTATTGATCACTAAACAGTAGTAATACGGGAGGGACTAGGTTGCAGTCTAGCAAGAACGGGATAATCAAGACGCTTCCCAGTGCTTTCGCAACCTCTGGATGACTTTAGCGATATACCTTTCGTCAGTAACGTCAGGAACCTTGCTCAACGTCTCGCTATCCTTCCTAGTTTCATCCGTCAAGTACTCCAAGACACCTTTTGGAGCAGATGAAGCCTTTCGTCCATATTTACTCTCGAACCAGTCCAACAGTTTGATGGGGGGGTTCTTGAGTGGATTTCGCTCCGAGTTCCGCAGCCTTTCCATCCATTGATCTGTGGGCATTGCCTCGAATTCCAGTCCAGCCGCAGCCAAAGCAGGGAGCATGTCTCTAGTCCAATGAAAACGGGTCGGATTGAGGACGTGGTAGACGACATCCGGGTCATCAGAGCGGTCAGCACTACCCAAAGACAGATCGAGGATGACCTTGGCGGCAATGTCTACAGGCAACCAACTCATCTCCTCATCTAATTGGGGGAGTGCCCCTAGAGTAAGCGCGGTCTGGATCATGAGAGGGATACCTTCCGTGACGTTCCACTCTCCGGCCGAAGTGTCGCCAACCAACTGGCCAATTCGCAACACTCGAGCATCAGCACCAGCATCTTTTGCTGCATTGTGAACAATGTGCTCAGCGACATACTTTGATCGCGCATATCCGGTTCCCTGGACATGGGCAATGTTGTCGACTTGCATTTCTAGAACCTTTCCTGGGCGGGGAGTCCCGGCGGCTGATGAGACAGATGAACAGAAAAAAAACCGTCCAGGTGATCCATGTGTTGTTGATTGGCAGAAGTTAAGGAACCCTTGAACAGCCTTGATGTGTTGGTCCTCGAAACTTTGTACGGAGATATTGAAGTTGACAGCCCAAGCACTGTGGATGACTAGAGTCAGTTTTGAACGAAGCTCATCGAGTCTTGTCGGTCCCAGTCCAAAGTCAGGCTTGCTAAGATCAGCAGGCACAGCCACAATCTTACGGATTTCTGAGAAGGTGAGTTGAATGGTGCGAGAAGAAAGGCTCTTCAGGGTTCGCTCCAGTGCGGAGTGATCTGAGGAAGCCCGGGTGAGACACCATATCTCAGAAACATTCGGCTTCCGGACCAATTGGGCCAAGAGGTGAGCACCAAGACTTCCAGTCACACCGGTCAAGACCTGCAGTTCTTAGCACTGTAGATACCACGGAGATGAATTACTCACCACGACTTCCTCCCGAGAAGGATCCTTCTCGCCAAACTTTCTAACAGACGAGTACTTGGTGATGAGATCCTTCATTACATTCTCATGGTCGCCTGCTGACTCTGAGCCTGCTGTACGTAGTCCGTGTAAATACTGGGCGAGTTTCGCAATGTTCCCGGTCTCGTACACAATGTTCTGACCCAGTTGGGATTGTTTACCTCCCAAGTCAAGCTCCTTCTTCATTAGACTCCACATTTTCATGCATTGTAGACTATCGACTCCGTATGCGAAGAAGTCTGTCTCTATCGAGGGTAGGTCGACAGTCAGATGTTCGCGAAACCTCTCGAGCAGATACTTTTCGAGTCCCGCTAACGGTAATGCTATAGATGCACAGGTATCTGTACCGCTTTCGAAGTTTGCGTATGCAGCATCTATCTTGTCCTTAAATTGGGCGTATACTTGTTGACGGATAAAGGTACCCTTGTCGGTTTTTGCATAAGAGGTTTCTGAAGGGATTAACACTACCAAATCCCGTGGGATTCGGGAAAAACTTTCGGCACGAGTATTTGCATCCTCAATTGCCGGCCATATCTTTTCCATGTATTCAGCGTCCGGCATTTGCGAAGCGGCGTCGGCCTTGACAATCAATAAGCCGGGTAGAGTCTTGCCGTCTCCGAAAACGACGGCCTCCTTCACGAGACCTTCCTGACGGATGCGACCTTCGATAGGAATCGGAAGGACCTTTTCGCCATTGACTAGAGTCAATCTATCGTCGAGTCGAGAAACGAACTTCCACCAGTGTCGATGAACCGGGTGTGGGGTAAATAGATCTTTTGTTCGGAAAGAGTTTGGAGGATCCTGTGAGTTGATGGTGCTCTTTGAACGCAGACCATCAAGCGCAACGCACTCATAGATACCAGGAGCAATCTCATCCATGAGGACCCACTGCTCTACTTGTGGAAGTATACGGAGGTAGTTCCATGCCTTGTCTCCAGGCGGTCGCACGGAGGTCATGAGCCTGCTGGTCTCGGTCCTGAACGCAAATTAGTTGGGTCATCATACATGTTACGAAGGTTGAACTCACGCCCCATAGTTTGCAACAAGGTTGACACCATTCTTCACCAAGGTGTCACCGAGATCATCAGGACAAGCACTCCCACCGTACATGACCAGATCAACGGCGGCAAGAGATCGTATTCCCTTCTCAGTCTCGCTTAGAAGCTTCAGAATATATGGAACACAGAATAGAAGTTCTGGTTTAACATATTCGACAGTATCTGTGAGGTTCTTGGCAGTGATAGGTAGCGAATAATTGTAGTAATACATAGGTTTCCCTGAGTAGATGGATCGGAAGGTTTCGTAGAATCCGAAGCTGTGGAACAGAGGCTGAGTCATTAGCGCTCTTCTATCCAGATGTGTCGAGAAAGTTGCAATGCAGCTACGATGTGTGAGATATATTGGTGTTGGTAAACCAGTCGAGCCAGAAGAGTGAATAATGACAGCCTGCTTGGTGTTCTCCCTCTGCGCGTCGAAAGTTCGCTTGATACCGGGTGCTTCTACTCCATAGTAGTCTTCATGGTTGAGCATCTCAGCCAATGTTACCTCCCGCCCTTGTTGCACCTCTTCCAGTAGCTGGTGGAAATGTGAAGTTGTAAGAACCACCGAGCATTTGGTAAGGTCCAACAAGTGACTAAGAGCCGGAGTTGCCAACCTCGTTGAGAGGAGTAGACTTGCATAGCCCAGTCTGCTCAGAGCCAAGAGTGTGATGATGAATTGCAGGCTAGAATGGGCAAGGATGCCTACAACGGGGGCCTGGTCGAGCTTGGAATCCTGTGGCGTCATTAGTTATACTACCATACTAAGTCGTGAAGAGGCCGCACATACAACAATCTTTAGTCCTCTGCGTTGCAGCGCATCCGCAGCAGCGTCAACATATCTGTCTATCGCAAGGGCTGAGTGTTCTTCGTAGTCTGTAAGACCTCGTCTGGGATATGCGAGGAGTGGACCATCTTTCAATTCCGACGCACGGCGCTTGATCAATCCATCGATTGTCCAAATTTCGTCGTTGCTCTGAGCAAGAGACTGCGTTGTCTGCAACCTCGTCGCGGTCTTCGTTTCGAACATGATCAGAACTCTTGATGGACTTGTATCAGGGTCGAGGATTGGTCGTACAGCTGAGACTGGCTCTCTGCTGTCCTCACCCATGGCACGTTATAATAAGGTGGCCATACAGATCGTTCCACCGGATTTGTTATCCGTCCCGGCCGTGCCCCAAGATTGTTATCCGTCCCGGCCGTGCCACCGGACTTGTTATCCGTCCCGGCTCCTCCACCTCCCGATTTTGTCTTTTTTTATTCCACCATACAACTTTAGATTCGAAGATGTCGAGGATCCCAGCACTGATTCCAAGCCTGGAAAACCCAGCCGAGCGCAACTCGTGCATAATGTTCCGCCTGTAAAACTGCAAGATGTATTGGCATCCCGAATGGTCTCCGGATTAGAACCAATCGTTTTCCCAGACCACACTCGCGGAGCCTAATCGTCTGTATGTTACATAAAGCGACCCTGTATCTGCATCCCCACGGGGTTACCCCGCATTTACGCGATTCGCAAGGGTGGGAAAAAACAACAAGTCAACAACACTACAAAGGAAGTAGGTACGGCCGGCATGGGAATATACAACACATCTTCGTAGCGAAGATATCCACAGCGCCAGCGTATTCAACTTGTCATTATGGCTACGACAACTCCCTCCGACCCGCTGGCTACTAAACCATCTGTAGAACAGGTGGATACCATTAGTGTCACGGACTATCCTCGGAAGCCTCAGAATCATTTCGAGCTCGACAAGTTTGGTGCGGCCGAGAAGTCTGACCCTGCTGAGATCGCGCTCGTGAGAAGGATTGATCTCTACATGCTCCCAATCCTATGGCTTATGTACTGTAAGTGTACTGGAATAGCTATTTGTGAAGCTTTCACTGAGCATCTTACTCCAATGTAGTCTTCAACTTTTTGGACAGGAATGCAATTGTCAATGGCAAGATCAATGGCCTTGATAAAGATCTTGGGATGAAGGGGACGGAGTACAATACCTGTGTTAGCATTTTCTTCGTCGGGTATGTCCTGCTCCTTCCACGAAAAGGATAACCAACCACTGACTTGCGTTTCCAGCTATCTTGTCGGCCAGGTTCCTTCGAACATGATCTTGACCCGAGTTAAACCCTCATGGTACATGGCCGGCTGGATGATGGCATGGGCGATTGTGAGCACTCTCATGGCCGTCGTCAAGAACTACCATGGGATGTTGGCTGCTAGGTAAGCTCCCCGCGATTTCTATACTAGCATGATTACTCACAGTCAACAGATTTATGCTCGGCCTCGTGGAGGCCCCCTTCTACCCTGGCGGACTATACATAATCAGTCTGTTCTACAAGCGTAAAGAGACTGCTGCCCGACTCTCCATCTTCTACACCGGCAACTTGCTCGCGAGTTCCTTCTCCGGTCTCATTTCTGCTGGAGTATTCGCAGGCCTCGACGGCCGAAATGGCTGGGCAGGTTGGAGGTGGCTTTTCCTGATCCAAGGTCTCATCACCGGTGCGTATTGAGTTCATTTCGTATGTCCTTATGTCATTGCTGTTGCTGACATACGCGTAGTTGGCGTTGCTGTTGCCGCCTTCTTCCTACTCCCAAACGCCCCCCTCAATACTAAATGGCTCTCTCCCGAACAGAGACAGATGGCACATGATAGAATCGCCGTTGACACCACTGGGAAACGAGACAAGATTAACGTGTGGAAAGGCCTTCGCGAAGCTTGCCTCGATTATCGGACGTGGATCTTTGCACTCATGCAAAATCTTCACTTGTCCGCGAATGGCTTCAAAAACTTTTTACCAACAGTGGTGAAGACTCTTGGGTTCAATGACACCATCACTTTAGTCTTGACTTGTCCAGTAAGTATTCTTCTCCGCAGTAACCTATCGCCTGAACTTGGACTGGCTTGCTGACTTCTTGCAGCCCTATCTCCTCGCCGGAGGCCTTTCCGTCCTCGTATCCTGGTCTTCGGGAAAGCTCAACGAGCGCACCTGGCATGTTACCATCTCAAAACTTATTGCAATCATAGGATGGTACGAAAATGCTCCACGACTACTATTCAATTTCTTCTGCTAACTTGGGAATAGTACGTGGTCAATATCTCCTGTTTATTACGTTGCACGAGTTTATCTTGGAGATGTCTAAAGCAGCTACTCTATCATTATCCTTTTTCGTATTCGCAACCCCTCAAACCAGAGAAGTGCTAATCGTGTCGCTATTTCTAGTCATGATTGGTACCCTAACCCTCAATGTGGGTGCCCGCTACTTCGCTATGGTCCTTTTCGTAGGCGCAACGTATGGTGTCAACAACATCAACCTAGCATGGGCCGCGGCAGTGTTGGGACAGACCGACGAGAAGAGGGCCGTTGTCCTCGCAATATCGAACACACTCGGTAACCTATCGTTCGTCTATACTCCGTACTTATGGCCCGATAGCGACAAACCCCGCTTCGGTATGGCAATGTGGGCTTCGGTTGGTTTCTCAGCAGGTGTCATCCTTTGCGCCTGGGTTCTGAGATTCATCATGCAGAGAGACAACAGGAAGATCAGAGCTCAAGACAACGAGGCCGTGAACTTTTACGTCTATTAGGGCTGTCACGTCTCTCTCTAGTCGCTTCTGACACATATATGCAAGCCCTATCGCTGCGGTTGAGTGTGTAAAGGACCTATCGAGAGGCAGATCAATATGATGAGGGTGTCGCCATAACTCGTAGTTTAGTCAAATGATACTGGTATCAGCAGGGTGAATCTGGCGTCATGAAGGGATGTTTATTTGATGTACATCGTCAGAAACATGCTTGATGCTAACATAGTTGTATGCACTCCAGAGTGCTAACTGCATTTTGCAAATTGATTCAAATTACCCTCTAGAGTTGCGATGATGTCCGTCCGCAGCGCTCTCGCCCACTAGCCCAGCGTCTTCCGAACCGAAATCCCCTCAAGGCACTTTTCACAAATGTCGTGAAAAGTCTACCCATCTGATACCGTAGCTCCAGTACGAAATCTGGTAGTAGTCTCGACTGAGAAGCAGCCAGAGATGCCATTTTCTTCGCCAACTGCAGAGCTGGCTGCCACAAGCCAATCTCTACACGAATCACTCTGAGACTAGAGATGCCGTATGCCTTGAGGTATCAAGGTCTTTTTTTGACAAAGCGAGGTGTCTCGTATTCATCTGTCGACGCTGCATCTGTGTTTTAAGGCCAAGATGCCGGTAACGCTAGTCTTGTTCCTATATTGTGTTGAGATATATACATGTTAATTCATGTCTCAGTTCTTCTCCGCGAAGCTAATTCTCTCGACGCCATTCTTCTCCTCTGTTGTCTTACTCTCCGATGTTTCAACGCCGCCGCTCCCATTTGGTAGCGTGAATTCACGAATCTGCCTCTCCAGCTCCTCCATTTGATCTTTATTCGCATCGGTGAGATGGACGGCAACTGGGTCACCGAATAGTTCGTCAATCTCCTCGAGCGAGAGACCTTTGGTCTGTGTCTTATCAGCATGTCGTAATCAACAAGTAGGAAAAGAAGGCATTGTGCGAATGTCTTACCTCGGGATAGAAGCGCCATACAATGACGATGTTGATGGTACATAAACATATGAACACGAGGTAGAACTTCCAGCCAATAGCCGCAAAACCTATATATCTGTTAGCACTCTCCGACTCCCATCATACCAGCAACGTCTATTACTTACTTGTTGGTGCAACTCCTACAAACAACGCCGTTCCCGCAAACTGGCCGAACAAACTCAACGCAACTCCCAGCCCCCTCGTCTCCATTGGAAATACCTCGGAACAGATGACATACTGCTGGTTGTCCATACAACTACTATAGAATACGACATATAGGAAGATGAAGAAGACACCGAAGCCCAATCCTACACGATTGGATGATCCAGTCTCGACGTAGTATTTCGTTAATGCGGCTTCGAAGATCAACGACAAACCACAGCCCGCAATACCTAGCATGTAGAAGCCTTTACGGCCGTATTTGTCCATGATGAAGAACGCTGATGTGGTGTTGCCCCACATACCAACGACGTTCCAGAATGCGATGAGCAGAATTGGGATACCGCCTTGTACGCCGAGCCGTTGGTACAAGGAGACTTGGTAGTTGTTCACAACGAGGTTACCAGTACTGACGTTGATGAGCTGGGAGCCCATGCCGATAGCCACACGATGCAGAAACGAGCGACGCTTGAAGAAGTCCCACCAGTGTCGGACGTTCATTTGATCACGGCGTTGCTGCTCAAGAAGGAACTGCTGTGTCATTTGGTAAAACTCTTTGCGCGCGAAGGAATCGCTGGGGTCTTCGGGGTTGGCGTGAAGACGCTGAAGGTTGCGCCAGGCTTGCTCTTTGCGGCCTTTACTAAGCACTAGTTGGGGGTTAGAGATTGACGACAGAAGGTTGGGAGGAAGTCTTACGCCATCTTGGGCTCTCGGGTAGTTTTACACTTCCGGCAAGCAAAATAAGGACAGGAAGCAATTGAACAGCAAACGGGAAGCGCCACTGGAAACTGGAGCCAGAGTGGTAGTAGCATCCAAAGCCAATAAAGCCTGTAAGCGCGTATCCGGTCGCAAGGGCCATGCCATGAAAGCCTACATGTCGGCCACGATGCGTAGGTGTTGCTAGCTCGGACTGGTAAAGCGGGACTGTAGTCTCATTTGAGTCTTCCGTTCCATATACCAGTGCAAAAGTAAAGACCACTCACCACCACAAACCATCATGCCAATCCCCCATCCCATGATGAATCGACTTGCCAGAAACATCCCAATGTTCGCAGATCCCGTCATCAAGCTGCCACCAATGATGCAAACAACACACGCGATCTGTATGGTTCTCAATCGACCGAAGGCGAAAGTTGTCCATGCAGTACAGAGAGCACCGAGCGCTCCCCCAGTTGAAAATAGCCCATTCATGAGTCCTAATCGTTTTAGAGCTAGCATGAAAAGACTTATAAGTTAAAACTCACCAGTGATGACATTGGTATGAGCAATTCCAGGTCCATCCTGGGCAAGGTTGAAATATTGATACCACATCGGCTGACCAATAGTTTGAGCAATGATGGAGGCACCATATCCGTACTACCAGCAGTGTCAGTAACTGGTTTCATCCTCTTCATAACCTGCATATTCTCACCGTGACGGACCCCAGAGCTGCAAACAGGGACACGCCTGTTGCGTATCCATTCCGTTTACCCATGTTGCTGTAGTTGTTGACAGAAGTTGGATAAGAGGAAAGAAAACTTTCCAGGAAGATCAGGACACTGATGACCTTCTTTATGAACTTACGGCCATGACTTCGTCCCCTCGTCGCTCCATGCTATACCCTTGCATCGGAGAGACGCCAAGTGGATCCTTTCCCCACAATCCCCTGATGCGTTTCTTCCCCACACCCTAGATCATTCCCCCGCATTCTCCTAATATAGTTATTTCTCCACACCTTATCTTGATGGGCCTAGTCTATCCTAGTCGTCCAGCTTTGAAGTTGGCAGAAATCCCAGATAGAAGAGAAAAAAAGTGGAAACGTGAGAGGAGGATCGCCTTATCCTCGGTAATGTACACCCGGGAAAACCATCGATGCTTCTCCAACGCCGATCATCATTTTTCACTAACATCTAATCCCCCCCGCCCTGTTGAGGTTGGTAATTATGGGGGTACACACAGGGTCCCGAATTCCGGTTCCGGACTTCTCCACAATGTTCCAGGGTTGTGGGGGTTCTGCTTTCTGAATCGATTGGAACTCCTCTATAACGAACACCGCTACCTTGATTTCGACCCTAACATCCAGACTGACAAGCGATATGGCCTTGATAGAAGAATATGACTTCATAATCTGCGGTGCAGGGACCGCTGGTCCAGCAGTCGCTGCTCGTCTGGCCGAAGATCCAACCCTTAGCATTCTCCTTATCGAAGCCGGTCAAGACAACGTGAATCTTGAGAACACACAAATGGTATGTGTTGTTGTCCGAGTCGAAACCCCATGATAGATTTTGGTTCAAGTCAATGCCCAGGCCTAACTCTGTACGTAGGTGGGAGGATGGTCCCTGAACTTCGACGGCCCCAACGACTGGAACTTCCTTTCTACGCCCCATCCCTCAACCGCCAATCGCACACAGAAGCTCAGCCGGGGAAAATTTCTCGGCGGCAGCAGCGCCGTAAACGGGACACTCATGGTGCGCGGGATGCGACAAGACTACGATGACTGGGAAGCTCTCGGTAATCCAGGGTGGGGCAGCGGCCAGATGTGGCACTACTTCAACAAATCTGAGACGTTTCACTCGGAGCCGTGGTTCAAGGAAGAGGAAGGCGCACATGGGAAGAGCGGCCCAATACATACGAGTTTGCACCCAAATGCGCCAATCACGGAAGCAATGATGAAGAGCTTTGCAGACAAGGGGATGCCTCTGGTAGAGGATATGTTTGCGTCTGGAAGAACAGCGGTGGGTGTAGGGCACTGTGCGAGGAGTGTGTGGCAAGGAGAGAGATCGACTGGTGCGCAGTATGTCAGAGACGCTTTTGACTCCGAGAAGAGGTGGCGACATGCGAATTTGAAGAAGGTGTTTGGGCATACAGTAGGTCGAGTGATAATCGATGATAACATGAAAGCCGTGGGGGTCGAGACAATCGTTGGAGATGGCGGGGAGATGAAAGTGTTCCGATGCAAGAAAGAAATCGTGCTGAGCCTAGGCAGCTACGGCTCGCCCAAAGCGCTTCTACTGTCTGGTATCGGCCCCAAGGAAGACCTATACGAAGTCGGCGTCCAACCCAAGATTGATGTACCCGGGGTGGGGAAGAATCTCGAAGACCACCTCACAGTCTTTTTGTTCTACGAAGTGAAGCAAGGCTACACCACCGACCACCTCTTCCATGGCTCGAACTTCGATAAAGCACGCGAAGAGTGGAGAAGGTCCCGTACCGGTACATTGTCTCGCTCTCATTTCGGTGCTTTCGCATTCACACGCCTTGATGAACGGTTGCGTAAACACAATCTCTGGAATGACGAACTTCGCAAGTCTCAAGCGACAACCGGCCGGGATCCAATGGGCCTACTGTCTAACCAACCGCATGTCGAGTATTTTACTACGGAGCGTTATGCAGCACCGAAGCATTACGCCAACCCACCACCAGAAGGGAAGAGCGCGTTTGCGAATATCATCGAACTGTTCTCGCCACGATCAAGGGGATACGTAAAATTGAAGACCAGCAGCCCGAAGGATGATGCTATCATTCAACACAATTGGCTTTCAGACCCACTTGACGTTTTGGTATATGCAGAGGCGTGTAAGCTTGGGGCGGAGATCGCACTCGAGGGTAGTGGTTCGAAAGATCTGATACTGGGTGCGTGGCCGCCAGAAGATAAGCACACTGAATTCCGCACGCTGAAAGAGTGGGAGAAATACGTGCGTGAGAATGCAACGACGTGCTTCCACCCCAGCGGGACTTGTAAGATGGGTCCGGAATCAGACCCGGGGGCTGTTGTCGATGCTAGACTAAGGGTGAGGGGCGTAGGAGGCTTGAGGATAGCTGATTGTAGTATCATGCCGAAGTTGAACAATGGCCATCCGCAGGCTGTAGCGTACGCAATTGGAGAGAAGTGTGCGGATATGATCAAAGAGGACTGGAGGAGGGAAACGAGGACGAGCGCAAAATTGTAGAAGATAGTTGGCTGCCGTAAACGCGACTAACCTCTTCTAACCTTTTACCTTTATGAATACTCGCGATTGAATACACTTGATCCTATTCGCCTAATGTACTTCATCGAACTCATACGTGCTGTGAAAGACAGTGGATCTGAAATCACAAGGATTTTCCTAAGCTGCCAGATAACTGTATATTGCATATATCTAAACACATGTACTACCACCATCAATCTTCAAATTTACCCCAGTAACGAACGAAGCCTCATCGGAACAAAGATATATGGAAGCATTCGCCAGATCGTTGTTGTCGAGACCTCTCCTAAGTGGGACTGTAGCCTCGAACTCTTTTCTAAAGTCAGCATCGTCCTTTGTGCCGATGAAAGCTTCAGTCCTAGACAATATATCAGCACAACATCTAAAATTTTGGATTCGAACACCTACAGTCCGGTATATCCAAGTAGTGGGCAAATTGAGTTGACACGAATGCCGTAGGGTCCGTATTCAGAGGCAAGACCCTCAGTGATCTGATATAATTAGCATGAAGGACACCTAAAAGTCTGCAGTAAGAACTCACCATATTTACAAATGTCTTGCTCGCACCATAGTATACCAGCTGCTCTTTAACATGATAGCCTCCAATAGATGATGTGTTGAGCATGTGTCCCGCTTTCTGTTCGATGAAGTAGGGCATCACAACCGCGGTACTCAGGTATATGCTCTTCATATTCACGTCGATCAACATCTGCCACTCCTTCTCCGTCACCTCATGCGAAGGCTTCTTCCTGTACGTCGTCCCTGCATTGTTGAATACGACGTCCAACTTGCCAAACCTGTCCAGGGTACTCTTCAGTAGCTCCTCCCAGGATTTCTTGTTTGTGACATCGGATTGAATAAAGAGGACTTGGTCTTTGTGCGATGATGCGATTTCTTGCTCGACACGTTTTCCGGCCGTCTCGTTGATTTCTGCGATGACGACTTTAGCACCTTCAAGCACGAACCGCTTTGCGATAGTTTCCCCGAATCCTCCACCGGAGCCGGTGATGATGCAGACTTTGCCGTTCAGTCTTCCGTTGGGAGCCATTTTGAGAAAATAGTATCAAACTCTAGAGGAGGAGAGGAAACGCCTGATGGGCATATGGCGCTCTCAAGTAGCGTTAGTTGCTCATGCGGCTGGTAGAGTTCTCCAAATTTGTCACCAAAAGAGTATGCATGCGACTATCAATAATCGGCGGGAGTGTAGATCCGCATGATTCGCGTGTCTTCATATGAAGTGCCACAAAACTAAAGTGGGTACAAGTGCTAATCGTTCCATGTTCGTCATGTTGTCAGTGCGGGGGAGGGGGATACGTTCGATAGACCAGCCAGAGTATGGGGAGACCTAGTGCAAGCGGTGGAGAAGAGCACATGCCTAGGGATCGGGAAAGAATAGTTGGAGAACATATGTACCTCAAAGTATTGTCGTGTCGTGAGTGGAGATGAATGCGGGGAAGCCTAACTGACTAGGGTGTGTCACTAACTGTTATTGGCTGTGAGTGTCTCCCCCACACTCTTAGGATTACAACCTCCCGAGGTTCAGAGAGCACAGTAAGGTTGCCTGCGCTAGCTCGTCCTGACGTTTGGATCATCCTACTATTCTGGCCCCACCTAGCGTTTCCGCAATGCGGCCTAGGACGCGACGCGCTATTTACACGACATGCCTGTTGCCAAGCCGATCCTCCCTCTCCAACTGTCGGTCTACAAAGTGGCTCACTCTCGGCACGCCCTCGAGGCTGAAGGTGGTGTGGTACTTGCTAAAATCTACACAGCTTAGCTATGCGAGCCATAAATATCGTGCGATACTAACATGCTCTCTCTACAATGTTGCCGGCACATGCCTGCATGTGCTTATACACTTCCTCGCTCCTAATGTACCTTCGCGGGGCCTCCGCTATCTCCTTGACCTTCTTCAACTCCTCGAGCCTAATGCCTCGAGCCCGCGCACTACGTTGAAACGATAGTACCGCCCAGTGTCGGCGAGGCGAGCTGCGATATCTCGCGCCCGAACCTCTTTGCCGTCTGCTCTGTCTGTCGCGATTGCTACTAGCGTCTCGCCGATCTGGAAGACATCGTCCTTGAATTACACAGGAGTTTGCTTCATTACTTTGGCATACGTATGGTTTTGCGTTGGGGAGGTTACAGGGCGAAGTATGGAGGAAATTGAGTTGTTTTTCCGCGATGGCATTCCAGCAAGTGGAAGAGGCAGCCTAGATTGGGGGGTAGCGAGGTAGAGAGCATAGAGCAGAGTACCTAAAGAAGGGTAAAGGTTAAAAAGATAAATCTAATATATGTGAATGTACTCAGCGTAGCTAATTTAAATTAGAATATCAGATGTTTATTTCCTAGCTTCTTGAAGTAGTATAGTGATGGTCCAATCGTCATTAACCAATCAAAGAAAGACATTCAAGCACACATCACGGTTTCCACAGTCCAATGCGTAGCGTCGAAGGAGACCGAAGTTGGACTTGCTTAAGCCTTACTCGTCTCCACATTCTCTACGAGTTCAGTTTCCAACCCTGCAGCGAAGGTTTTGTCTAACCTTCTCCTCTCTTCCTCGCTCATATGCGAGTAGTCAACAGCGACATCATCTCCAAACTTCGCACTAATCTCCTCAAGACTAAGTCCCTTCGTTTCAGGGTAGAAGAGGAACATGATAGTAGCACCAATAAGAGGCATTACAACTACGATCTGGTTAGCAATAATAGTGAGGATCATGATAGAGAATTTCCTTACTGAAGATAATGTAGTACTTCCAACCAACCGTGTTGAAAGCCACGGGCACGCACATTGTGTAAATAAGCGAGAAGCAGAAAAGAGCCGATATGCTGAAGCCAGCTCCTTGCGCACGGATGGAGGTTGGGAAGAGTTCTCCGGCGTAGACGTATGAAGAAGCATCCATCGAGCCGCCAAAGAAGGTAACAACTATTTCAAATTACTCTTCCCGCAACAACTCAAAGAAATAGGGTAGTTACTCACAGATATACAGAAAGAAAACACCAAATCCATTTCCAATCTTATTTGGGGTGCCTCCGTAAGCTGCGACGCAGCCGGTAAACCCCGCAACAGAGATGGCGCAGCCAATCTGACCGATTACCATGATGGGAATGCGACCAATCTTGTCGAGCCAGAGTGAACTCATGTAGTTCATAAAGGCGGCCCAGGTGTCCCATAGCGCATACAGCATGAGCGGTAGCGAATCACCCAATCCGAGGCCGTTGTAGAGTAAGACCTGGTAGTTGTTGATGACGAGGCAGCCGGTGGACTGAACGAGGCCGCTATTCTTGCTATCAGTAAAGGTCTGACGGAAGGGATGCGATGTCTGTGGCAGCACTTACAGTGTCAAGAAGCCAAACAGCAATCGCTTACGGTACGATTTGCGCTGGAACAGCAATATCCATCCCTTCACCCAGCCTTGTCTCCAACCTTGTTCTCGCTCAAGATCAAGTTGCTTCCGGATCTCGTAAAATTCTTCGCGGGCTAAAAGGTCATCTTCCTCTCCCGGCAACTGGTGCAAGTCGCGCAAGATGTGAAGGCCTTCATCATACCGGTCGTTCGCCATTAGGTAGCGTGGTGATTCAGGTAGCCATGGAGATCCAATGAGCAGGCATAATGGCGGCACGACCTGTAGCGCAAGACAGAGGCGCCATTGCGCGGTTTGAGAAGCGATGTAACAGCAGCCGAAGCCTGTCCATCCGGCCAGTGCCTGCGGCTTGTAAGCAAAGTGAGGATGTAAACATAGACAGAATTGGAGCTTACATAGCCAACACAAAGGATGAAGCCGTGTGAGCCGACCATGCGACCGCGTGACTTCGCGGGAGAGATCTCACTTTGATACAGTGGAGTGATAACGTTCACCATTCCGGCACCGACACCTACCTGTCGTCAGCTCTCAACCTTCAAACATCTGTTCTCTAGTTTCTCTCACGACTTACCCATCAGAAAGCGCCCTACTAGGAACATGGCAATGTGAACACTAGCAGCTTGGATGACAGTTGCAATAACGCACAAGGTGGCCGTGATCTGGATACTTTTCTTTCTCCCCACCAATCTGCAAGCCATGTAATGATGAAGCATCCGATGAGGCCTCCGCTGGCGAAGAGACCATTCGTGGCGCCAGTGATACGTGAACCCTCAGCGGCATTAGGGCCTGTCAGGGAAATGTTGAAGTAGGTGAAGAAAGAGGGAAGGCCGATGACTGAGCCGATGATTGCACTGTTATAGCCGCAGGTCAATGAGCCAAACGTCACGAGGAAAACTATCAGGTAGTTGTAGCGGTTTGCTATTGCTGCAGCCATGGTGGCAACCTGAGCCTGGAACCACGTCAATTGTTATGGCTGCCCAGATAAATTGAAGTACTCGAAGATTGAGAGCGTGGGATATCAGCAGTTTCAAGGCTCTTTAACAACGAAGTCCATGCAGCAAGTCATTCTGGGCATTCTCCACACTATACATTCAAAGTTCTAGGTTCCCCGCAAACCTTAATCTAATACCCTACAATATTGTCGGTCGATCTTTTCCGAATGTCGTCGTGCGATGTTCAGATGTTGGGTAAGGCCAGATGTTCAGATGTTGGGGAAAGCCAGACACGGATCGAAGGGTGAAACGCACGGTGCGTGTAGTAGAGCGCATGCCTGGGGATCAGGAAAGAATAGTTGGGGAAAATATATGTTCCTCAAAGTCATTGTCGTGCCGTAAGTGGAGATGAATGCGGGGAAGACTAACCGACTAGTCAATAACATTACTGTCCTCTCGCTACCGATAATCTTTGGGGTCCAGAGCAAAGTAAGTAGCCTGCACTAGCCTGGACAAGCAGTGCTGCGACCAAATGTAACAATACAAGAGCGAGCAGGCGTTGGCCGAGGATGTATACCTTAGAGGCACGGTTTGTGGCGAGAGCTTTGGCGAACATTGCGCCAATTCCTGTACACGTGGGGTTCTCAGTATTTGTTCAGGTTGGGTGGAAACCTGATCCTCCCTTTGTAAAGACAAAGACCATCCCCTTGACACTAAAAAGGTTGAATACTTCTAGATTCGACATTCTGTTGAAAACAGAACCAGGTATGTAGGTAGCTCCTCAAAGAAGTTAGTTACTTCGCTCTCGCACTGGGCAGTGGCCGTGCGTTGAAGCTTCGAGTGGCATAATTTCAAGTTGAAGGTAGGTAGCATAGACCACAAACAAGTTTACATGTATACTCACGATCAGTTAGGCACGGCCGCTCTATACTCGGTATAATGCCTGCCACGCCTGAGCGTTGAAAGCGGATTCAGTAGCCATGACCGCGCTCCTGTTCCCGTCGAGATCATTTACGAGCTGCGAAAGCTCTAAAGAACCGTCTTATAGTATACCGTTGAGAATTGCGTGCTCTGACTGTTGTTTTGGTATGGTAATGGTAACCTATGGTAGGCTTGGTCGGATCCCTTGCAATTCCCCGCTGAAACGCGACTACCCCAAATCAAGCGCGGCCAAACCTCGCTTCGCATCCATCGCGCGCGGGTTCCAAGAAACTCTCCGGCTTTAGGGATCGTGATTCTTGGCCCAACACCTTGGTAGGTAGCCTGAAATCTCCTCTTGCCTTTAACAAGGGGAGTTGACATCCACGATGTTCTGGCGCGTTCGTCACATTCTTTTCTACGGGGCATACCCTCTTTAACCTTTGTTTCTAGTAGCTTATAGCATTCGCATTATTATTTAAGAATGTATCTTTTCACTCTACCATTCGCTCTATGTTTTACTTTAGTTGCCGTTTGCTCACCGATTGAACCTCGACAAGCCTCCTTCAAACATCCCGGAATCTTCATCTCATCCTCACAACTCGACTTTACAAAATCCAAAATCGCCGCAAAAGCCGAGCCATGGACGTCAGCCTACAAAGCAATGGACTCCGTGGCCTGGGCCAAGACCAGTTGGAAAGCCTCGCCCGTCGCTACTGTCCGGTGCGAAGACCCTGGCACACCCGAGTACTCACTTGAGAAAGGATGCAAGGAAGAGCGCAATGATGCTCTGGCTGCATATTCGATGGCCCTACGATGGACATACACCAAAGACCAACAATTCGCAAGCAAGGCCATCGAAATCTTCGACGCATGGTCCAGCACCTTGAAGGGCCATCTCAGCACGAGCAGCCCAGAGCAAGTCGGATTGCAGAGCGGATGGGCTGGCAGCACCTGGGCACGAGCGGCCGAGATCATGAGGCACACGAATTCAGGATGGAGCAGTGCTAGCATTACAAAATTTGAGGGCATGCTACGCGATGTCTACCTTCCTCAAGTACGTAACGGCAGCGCTGCGAATCCGAACAACATTGACTCTGCCATGCTCGAGGCTGCTCAGTCTATCGCGGTCTTTCTTGGCGACACCGCGCTCTACAAGTCAGTCATGGACCGCGCGAAACAACATATTCGATCGTACATCTACGTCTCTTCCGACGGCGCTTTACCTGTCACGCCTTCGTGGTCGAACTACAAGACCGAAAGCCGTGTGAAGTTGCTCTGGCAAAACGATAACGCCTTTTTCGATGGCCGATCGCAGGAGACATGTCGCGATCTAGAGCATGCGAGTTACGGTCTGGCGAGTATCTCTCATATAATGGACACCGCATATATTCAGGGCGAAGATTTGTACGCAACCGAGTATGGTGTGAGGTTGCAAAAAGCGTTGGAAGTGCATGCGACTTATGCGAAGGGTGGCAGTACGCCGAATTCGATATGCAAGGGCACTTTGAAGTATACGTTATTGCCTATCGCAGAACCAGCTTATAGTGCCTTGGTGGGTCGGTTGGGAAAGAGCATGCCAAAGACGAAGCTGTTCGCAGAAGGGGCTAGGCCAGCGAAAAGTAACTCCCTGTTTACGGCTTGGGAAACTTTGACTCACGCAACTAAGTAGCAGGGTGGAGAGGGGCGTTTGGGATCAATGCAAATGAGCATTCTGGACCACCCGCACTCCTGGTGAGTGTCTGTTCCAACCAAGACCTATCTCACAACAGGAACTTGCAAGGTTCCTTTTAGAAATACTTTCCCTCAATAACATAGAACGTTTTATTTACAATACGTCGAGAGACCAGGGAGTTCAAACCTTCAATAGGGTAGGACACGTCAAATTCTCCTTCGTTTGCTTACGGAGTAAACATCGCTTGACCTACTGGATACGTATTACGTGAGTTGTTAAGCGTATCGACACATTCTCAAGGCCGAAGTGACGCATTTCAAAGTATTCCACTAGTTCAATTGCCCTTTAACGAGGGAAGACCAACGCTTGCTATAGCACCCGAATGCGGACATCACATGTACTCTCTTTGCAAGTGTGAGATGAATTGCCAAGAGCATCAGATATGTAAATTCTTGAACTAGCTACACTCTGATGTTACTAATGTATATGTACAACCAAGTCGTTGATCCCACCAAGCTTCAGCCGATGCCCCAATCAAGACCCCATCATGATTAATCCTCCACGGAGTTATTTTGACATGACTTGTTGAGTACATCTACCGAAACCACTACCTCACTGTCCGCCACACGCTACATATGTCTCCCAAATCTCATGGCGGAGATCATCTACAAGAGGCAGCTGAGCAGACCGCCAACCTGGCCGAGAAGGCCGCCGACAATGCCGAGAACAAGGGGCAGAAGACCAGAGAGCACAACGTTCAGGAGAGCAACGACATCGCCAAGGCTGGCGAAGACGAGCTTAAGAAGGCCGTCGACAATAACGTTAAGGAGGGTAAGGAGGTGGCCGATGACGGTGAGGAGCGAGAAGACGAGGTTGCCGAGGAGTTCGAAGATGGCTACATCATTATTAGCATGTCTGCTATTGACAAAAACGCACAGTATGGTGCGCGGTTGGTTAGGGTAACTTACAGATTTTCAGGACGGCGATGACGTTCTTGAGCGTGAAGACAATCTCAAAGATGAGTTCAAGCACAAGCTGCACGAGCTCCTCCTGCTCGACCTTCTCGAGAGTTGCGCCAACGAGTTCAAGGACCTCGCCGGCAAGCGTGCTGATGAGACCAACAATGATGGTGACCTCGCTCTTGACCAGCTCGATGATGCCGGCCTTGTCTTCCACGGAGATGACCTTCTCGACGGATACGACGGTGGAGTTGATCTTGGAGGTGTGCTTCTTGACCTCAACGATGACGGTCTTCAGCTTCTGGCATACGACGCTGTCGGAGCGGGAGTTGAGTTCGAGTTCGACCTCGAGACCGGGTTCCTTGACATGGACGGGAACGGTGGGGACGAGGGAGGTTTGAGGGGCCGGGGCAGCGCTTGCGGCGGCGAAGAGGGAAGAGATGGTGAAGAGACCGAGGTTGAGGAACTTCATCTTGTCGGATTGTGGATATTAAGATATACAATTGAAAGTATAGATATAGGTCGTAAAAGTTGGATGGTCACTAAAGATGGACGCGAGGATGTGGATATTATTGAATGAGTGACTGGTAAGAAATGGTTGAGGTTGATATGGCTCACCTTGAGGGCGATTTACGGTCCCTTTAAACAATTCTTGAGGAGCACAAACCCCATCATGCTGCAAAGGGGCACCCCGCCCAAGCTTCACGTGCGTATCGTGCGGATTCGTGTCTTGTCAGACTGCGTCAGCACCATTGGCAAACAAGTCAACGGCCATCACCATTGTTGACTGCCATGGCCCAAAGGAGGTGACTGCTTATGACTATCAACTCTGTTTTCTGCCTAGTACAGGTCGCCGCAATCTAACATGGTGGGTAGACGTGAAAATCCCGCTATTCCAGTGCTAGCATTTGGAACTAATAGTCATGCTAACGGCCATCGGAAACAGGCAACCCACTCTACCGAGCAGTTTGGGTCTCAGCGCAGTACCAAAATGTATGCAGTGATGAATATCATCGGCGGTGAATGGGATAATATTTGGCACCCCAATACAAGCTAAATGAAACATTTCAGACAAGCATCACTCTTGAGTAGTTTGGAGTTAGAGCGATGTTAGACTCATTGTCAAAGATGTGGGCATATGCCACCAATTACTGAGAAACAGAAACTAAATGTATCACGAAATTCGTTTTAGGACACCGCACACTCCTCAAATGAACATAGCTGTCCAAATGTAGAACTGGTACTGTGGGTCATACGGAGCGTCGCGGGATGGATCGGCAGGGGCGCTTGTCGATCCTCATCATTCGGAGAGAATCATACCCCAGCAAGCTCTTCCTCCACGAGTAATGACAGGGGCTGAGCGCTCGAACCTGAGGAGAGTGTACACGACGACAGTTGCGTTGCTTCATTGCACAGAACGTTGTCACTTCATCAGGGAGGTTCTCCTGGCGACGAAGGCCCCCGAGGAATAGCCAAGCCCCATGGGCTACCCGCAAAAGCGCAGAGTTGACGGAAGGACACAGAAACTCTGCCAGTCAGCCAATTCCTCCGATCAACTCCAAGTTCAAGCCGCAACCTAGGGCGCTTCACTCCGGAAGATATCAAGTGCTAGGCTAAGAAAAAGGTATTGGATTGTGGTACCGCAAACAAACTCAGAAGATACGTTCTGATTTGGGTATCTCACGCACTAACCCATCGCCTCTTCCGCTCATCTAACCAGCAATTCCAAAAACCAACCCCATCTACTGCCTCGCACCAGAAGCCTGCATATCCTCCTCCGTAACAGGAACCGCCTCCCTCCTCAACTCCTCCGGTACGCGCGCCTCCTGCTTCTTATTAATCCCTCTCGCACCAGGCGTCAGATACGTGTTGTCCAAGTTGGGCAGCTCTTCGCCCTCGGTAGGCACCCAGTGCTTGCTCTTCCACGGCTTGACGCCGAGGATGTACATGGTATCGATCTCCTCGAGGCTGCGACCGTGCGACTCGCATACGAAGAAGTATACCACGACGGCGCCGGCGAAACAGCATCCGGCGAACACGTAGCCGTAGCGGTAGTCAATGGCGGAGGTGATGTAGGGTGTGAAAAATGAGAGGAGGAAGTTGAAGGTCCAGTTCGATGCGGTGGCGATGGCCATGCACTTTGCGCGGTAGCGCGATGGGTAAATCTCACCAACGACTGCCCATACTATTGGTCCCCAGGTCATGGCGAAACCGGCGATAAAGAGGCAGGCGAATGTGATCATGGCGTAGCCGACGCCCTGGCTGGACGATCCGTCATCATTGTTGAGAGCGAAGTGGCCTAACGACGCGAAGACGAGGAAGCACATGAACATCCACAGCGCGCCATATATCAGCGAGGGCCGACGTCCGAACTTCTCAACAATGTACAATCCCGGGAAAGTAGTTCCGAAATTTACGGCTCCCAAGATAATGGAGGTGACGTACGGGTTAGATATGCCAACGGAGTTGAATATCGTTGTTCCGTAGTAGAAGTAGTAATTGGCACCGGTGAGCTGCTGAAGAGCCTGGAGGGTAACTCCAAGGAGCACACGGTACAGCATTCGAGGGCCCGTGAAGATTTCGTACCATGGGTGGTGCCCGCCGCCTGCTTGTTCTGCTTCAAACTTCATCTGGATCTCATGCATCTCGCGCGTCACCTCAGCGTGGTCTTCGCTGACACCATAGGTAAGCGCGATGGTCCTCCTTGCACTGTCAATCTTGCCCATTCGGTATTCCCAGCGGGGGGACTCCTGCATGAACATGATGCCGACGATCATAAGCAGCGACCAGATGAAACCAACTCCCATCGGGATCTTCCAAGCACGCGAGCTGGTGTCAGCTTCCGTGCCGAAGTTGATGCAGTATGCGACAAAGATGCCGAGGGTGATGAAGAGCTGGTAGCAGGAAACGAGCGCTCCACGAACGTATCGTGGAGCGGTTTCGGACTGGTACATGGGCGTGAGTACCGACAAGCCACCGACACCGAGGCCGGCGACCCATCGACCGAGCGAGACTTGGTACCATACGGTAGTTGTTGCGATCTGAATGATAACGCCGACGCAGAAGATGATGTTCCAGAACACGATCGAGTACTTGCGTCCGAATTTATCTGAGACTGGTGCGGCGATTAGAGCGCCCATCAACGTTCCAATGGACAGCTGCAATAACTGTTAGCCCTTGTGCTGATAGATTTTGAGAATGGGCTTCGGCATACCAGAGCAACGATCAATCCAGATCTCCAGTTACTGAACTTCAAGCCTCCCTCTCCGTCTGTCTCATCCGCGAACTTGTTCAGGAAGTCTGGCATTTCGAGGAACCCAGAAATCTGACCAGTATCGTATCCGAAGACTGATTCGGAATTAGTACGTGTCTGACTTGCACTTCATACATGTACACTTACTAAATCCGCCCATCGAGACAATCACGGCCATGGCAATGATGCGCACGCGAAAGATCTCCTTCATGCTGACCTCAATCATCTGCGGCTTCTTCTCCGGGTCCGCCGTTGCCGACGAGGCAGTGGAGTGAGAGGCCTGCTGTCTCCGAAACCGATCGAGTATCGCCATAGCTAAGAAGCTGATGTAAGGCGATCAAAGAAGGTGAGGTTGCGATACGGGCTGGGGACGTGGGGACTCCATGGCCCTATAAACCTCCATTTTTTTTTCTCCCCACCCCCAATGCCGTCATTTTTCGCCCATTCTACCATGGGGTCCTGCGACGAGAGTACCGCGTATAGGCAAGCTCGTTGTACCGTGGTCGGTTTCGGTCGTCGACGTCATGTTCGATACCCGTGCACTAGTGCTAGCACTGATAAATTTCGTGGAATGGAAAGCTTGTCGGCCGTCGAGCTCCACCGAGCGCAGCGACCCTATTGGTGCGGGCGGTATCCAGGTGGATATGAGGCTCTGCGTGCTTGGCGAAGACATTTCTTTAGTCGGCGAGCAACGGCAAACTCTTAATGAACGTCATTGCCAGGGCTCAGCGTGAGTCGTTGAAAAGAACTAAAGCCTTGTCTGGCGCAGTTCAGAAAAAAATTGTATCGGTCCGGCCGTGGTAGGGAGCCGAGGCATTGCCAAGACCAGATAACGACCAGTGAGCTGCTCTTCAGGTGCCTTCCCAGGTGCTTATCATGATAGTGCGGTGAAGGCTGGAGTAGGAGGTCCTGCGTTAGAGCTTCGCGATCAACGACTTGTGACACTGGCTCGAAATCGCAATGTTGGAAGTGTTAAGGCTCTTGATAGTGGGTGGAGACAGGGGAGCGGGCCAACACGTGCGGAAGAGCTTCGCATCGCAAGAAGGAAGTTAAATCGATGTCGTTCTATTATCGTGTTCTTGGTCGACGTCATTCCAAGGCGTGAGCATGCGGAGAACACGAGGCACAAAGATATCGTAGTCCACAACCAAAGTCTGGTTGAAGGCTGACAAGCACCTACTGACAGCAGCAACCCACATATCTGTCGGACCGAGACCAGCGCAATCCGCGCAGTAGTGAATTGCCCATTCAGGCAAATCTGGAATCTCTGTCAATTGCAGTCGCGAAACCACGGGTACAGCTCCCGTCCGTCGTCGACGGTCTCTCACCGCTTCCACTGGGCACAAGACGCACGACTCAGCTCACATTCCCATTTACAGCAAGTCCTGGGAACAAGTGTGGGATACAGAGGCACACCCAAGGGTACGACTCCCGCACACATGCTCTGACGTGGCGTTCTCGTTCGCTCAACAACGGGTACCCTACCCATCGACTACCTGATCGAGCAAGTTTGGTCAACTGGGATGGATCGCAGATGAACAACACGGGTACGACTCCCGCCCAACATTCGCACATGGGTTCCACAGACCACATGGGTTCCACAGACGCTTCATTTGCGCCCTACTTCCGGCGTTGCAGGACTACCATCTTAGGCAAGTAATATCGATTGGTGTGGATCGCGCAGGAGAAGTCGCGGGTACGGCAACCGACGATGTTCAAGGTGGCGTGCAAATGTCGTCCGACTCTCGGTTCTATTTCACCCAGTCAGCAGGCAATGCCAATAATGTGGCTTATTGGGGGCATGAAACGCATGCACTTGCTGACCAGTCTTCTTTGTCCAAGACGCGGGACGACGAACGAACGGATATCGTGGTGCTTTTCCCTCGCCTCATCAGGCAAGAATACGAAAGAGTGTAGATTGTAGGCGCATAAACGGGCAGATTTTCCGGCCTTTCTCCGTCCTGGTTATGGACAGATGCATCCTCGTCGCTTACACTCCACTTTGATCAGGAATTGGTCTCCCCATCTCTTGATGTCTGACGCCGGTTCAAAGGCATCAAGGTCGACCACCACCACTTACGCTTGCTTATAGCCACTTCACATTCGAAACATACAAATACGAGGGAAGCCTTTTGCATAGAATACTACAACTCTCACCCGTAGGTACAGAGCGTATGGTGTGTTGATTGTGTGGTGGTACATGCGAGACTGGTGGCGGGCATCTGCAGATGCACCCGAACGCCATGCGCGCGACGCTATGCTATGCTCTCCATATGCACCTCTTTGCCTGCCGGCAATGTTGTACAAAAAACAAGGTATATACAAATCCCGCACATGAAGGTCTCCGCGGAAAGGCCTTCCTATGATATGATACAACGAAGACGAAATGCATCCTTCTCAAGGGAGACTTCCAAGCGCTCGGGTCAAGGTTTGATTGTCGTCGGGTCACTTTCCCTTCTTCACTAGCCTCGCCCGGTTCAGGACTCTCCGTACATTGAACTTGGGGAGACCTTTCGAGATCTCAGCTGGGCTCTGGTCCTTTAGCAGCATGGATCCGATGCCCGATTCTGGCAGACCTTTCCATACCTTCGGCTGCTCGTGATCGTCTGAAAGTATTGACTTAAAACCCAAATCCGCGCCAAACGGATTCATTGGACTAGTCTGACGCGCATGTGACTCGCTGGGTACGCATGAGCCCGGGGTTGGCAGTACGACGCCTAGTTGTCCTTGAAGGCTCCGGTATTGGAGTTCAGGGTTGTACGAGCTGGGGCTCGCTGGAGGGGAGGGAGGCACGGTGGCAGTCTCTTCAGGTGATGACGCGAAGGTCGATTGCTCCTGGGGGCTAGCTGATGGGTCTTGAGGGAAACCCCCTGTTTCGTCATAATCGATCATTGGCTCTTGGGGAACAGCTGTCGGCTCTTGAGAAGCGGTGAGTGGCTCTCGGAACTGCTGACCCAACGGTTCTTGCTCGATTGGCACATCCAGTAAAAATGGTGTCAACTGCGACAGCTCCCACCTCTCCCTCTCCTCCGCGGCATGTTTGTCCGCTTTCTCTCGTGCTCTTGCTTCCTTATCAACACGACTTTTTTCTAGAGCGTACATCAATCTCTTCCGATCGACTACCTTAGCTAGAGCCCTCAGCAGACCTGGGTCCATCTCTTGCTCCGTATCCACATGCTGCATAGTGTCACCTATCCGCTCTACGAGTTGCCCTTTCGCATATCCTCGTAGCAGCACTCCATACGTGAACTGGTCCGGATCCACACCCCGACTCCGCATGATTTCGAATACACGTTCGGCGGCCTGTACTTGTCCTGTCTTGAAAAACGCTTGCATGAAGATATTCCAGCTGTAGACGTTTGGCTGGGGCGAACCTTCCGTCATGTCCTTGATGACCTGGGATGCGCTTGCAAACTGCTGTTTCTGGCAGAAAGCGAGCAGAAACGCGTTCCAAGTAATCGGGTTTCGTGTCAACGCCTTGAAACGGGGACCGCTTACCAGCAGTTTGAACTGCCGATACAGGTTCAATACTCGTTGCGTGCTAACAGCCAGCGCCGATCTGATCTCCATCTGTAGCATGATGTACATCGCCATGGGCGGGGGCTCGAAGACTGAAATTGGTGCATGTCTCTCCTTGCTGATGGCGTCCCCTGAACCCTTGCTTCCATGAGGTGTAAAAGGCTCCAAAGCGGTCCCAGAGAAGAAGTGAAGATAGCCCTGCCATAATAAGGCTGAGGTTTGCCCTAAGTCTGGATCGTTCTGATGGCGTATGTAGAGGTAGTAGAGGTAGTCCGTCGCTAGCCAAGGATCTTTGGTATCCTTTGCTACCTCGGCGCAATGTTGAGCAAAATTCTGGAACATGGCGGGATTGCTTTGCGAAGAGCATCCATGAAGGAGAATCGAGAATGTATGCTTATCCGGCTTCAATCCGTTACTTTCCAAAGTGTTGTATACCTTGAAAGCGGTAACATAGTCCCCGGCTTCCATCGCGTTGTGCATGACAACGTTGTAGAGGAGAATGTCCATTTTGATGCCCAGGCGTACGAAAGAGGCTACGATACCAGGGGTCTCGTGATAGTCCTTGCTCTTACTCATGCTCTTGCGCAAAATCAACGCACAGCTCCAGTGAAGCCTTTGGCGGTCGACCACGGACTGCCACGCGACAGTGCTGTGCCTTATTTTGAGCTCATCGAGACATTTCAAGGCGTACTGAAATTCGCCCGCCTCGCCGAACGCATTTGCATAGTGGAGGAGCGTATCGAAGCTGAATCGTGTGCGAGCTTCGACCAGACAATCGAACACTTTCTTGAGATCTTCAATCCCCGCTAATCCGACGAGATTGTACAGCAGATCCTGTGAACAGACATCCCGCTGCTTAGAAAGCACTTCCCGAAAGATGTGGACGAAGGCAGGAATGAAATCCCGCTTGTTCGCTTCTGGGTCTTCGCCCCATCCATGGCTGGCGATATAGGCCCCTCTGCAGTGTATCTTGGTGAGGTGGCCAAGGGCATCCGCAATAGCTGTTGTTCTCAAAACCCGCAGGAGTGGATCCGTGGCGAGCGCTCGAATGAATCGTAGTACACGACCCGACTTGCGGTCTAGCAGATAGAGAAGCAGTCTTTCGAACCACGCCTTCCTAGTTTCAATATCCAACTCCAGCCACTGCTTTTGGACCAGATTCCGTCTACCTTTAGGGGGTTGGAAGAGCTTCGCGCTCAACTGAACGCATTGAGGATCATGCTCGATTCTAATTTTCCGCGTGTGCCGGCCTAAGGACGGGTATAGCGCCCGGTCCAGCGACGCAAAAGCCCGAATGAGCGCAGACTGGTTTGCGGCATCGCCAACATGTCCCCTGAGGTCCAACTTTGTAGCATCCCAGTATCGCAGATTTGAAATACGACGGCGAAGCGATCTATATTGACCCTTCTTATTCCGATCGGCCTCACTAAGGCCGGGTGGCAGTCGGGATAAGTAATTGGCAAGTCGTCGTTGTTCCAAAGCAAGCGCCTTGTTACGTTTCGCAGCTAGTATAGGACCACGTTGGGCGAGGACTGAGGATATACGCGTAGGGCGTATTCCGCGGCTTCTTCGAGGCGACGAGGTTGTCCGGTGTGCGACCCTGCGGATGACAGAGCTGTCTGTAGCGTAGTTTCTTGCACGTTGCCGAGTAAAAGAGGATATATCGGCGTAGAGATGATGTATATGGCGCAATTGACTGTCTTTCTTGCCATGATCGCACTGCGGACGAGTCGTGTGCAGCAGCCGCAGCCCTGCAACAGTACCGTCGTGTCTTCGCGGTAAGGACGGGCTCGACCCATAGCTCCAACGACCCTCCTGGAGTTCAAATCTGCGTGACACCGATTCTATGCTGTTCCTTCCTGCAACCGCCTTCTCCTCCTCTTCTGATACCCGGTCGCTCTTTCCATGTTGCGAATGGTTCCTTCTCGAGATAGGAGACTCAGCGAAGACTCTCGGGGCGAGGAACGGAAGGATGGGGAGGTCCGCGCTCGCATTGAAGCTGGCATGGGGGACGCGGACTCGGGGCATGGGAGGACGGAAATGCTGCAGTCTTTATCGAGCCATGACGCGTTTGATGAGATGGAAATGCGCGATAGATGAGGGCGTTGGGAAAAGTTTCGAGGTGCGGGAGTGGCTCAAAGCGCTAGCTGGGGAACTTGCATCTGCGAACCTCCGCGCTTTGAGCTCCGCAAAAACTCCCGCAACTACTTTTACCTACATAACGACGCATTGCGCTTGCGGTTTTAGACTTGTCGCCCACAAAGACAGTTTTCTACGATCTGGATTGAGATTACAGACCCTTCTCATACTCAGAAATCACCCACAAACGCATACAGCGACCCCGGCGCAAACTTCAACATTTCCTCCACCAAAGCAGCATTACCACCATGTCATCCCACGAAAAGCTCTCCGCAGCAGCCAACGACCGCAAAGCGCGCCTCGCCCAACTAAAATCATTAAAGCGAAAACAAGCCCCAACCTCCGACGACCATGACAGCGAGACAACATCCACCACCACCACCACCGCCCTAACCCACCCAGAACCACCAGCATCCGAAGAACCCTCAGTAACCACCACCTACCTCTCAGGCCGAAACTTCGACCCCACCACACGCAACGTAAAACTCGGCTTCGACAACCTACCCATCGCAGACCCCACAAACACGCTAGAATACAAAGCGCAAGCCCTCGCGCTCGAATCCAAAACATTGCAAGACGCTGAAAAAGCCGACGAACAAGAAAACAAGGGCCTGGATCTATTCAAACTGCAGCCCAAGAAGCCGAATTGGGATTTGAAACGCGATTTGGAGGCGAAGATGAAGGAAGGGGGCCTGCATGTGCAGACGGAGAATGCGATTGCCAGGGCGGTGAGGGAGAGGGTGGAGGCGCAGAAGGCGGTGCAGGCGAAGAAACCGACGGACGGTGAAGGCGAGGGCGAGGAGGAGGTGGTGGGGATGGAGGGGAGTGAGTTGGTGGAGGCTATGCATTTGAAGGAGAAGGAGGAGGAGAGGGAGAGGAGGAGGGAGGAGGAGGAGGAGGATGTGAGCTGAAGGATTCGGAGGGGTTGGGTTGAAAGTTCAGATACTATAATAGCATGCGCCGAGTCGAGGGCAGTGAGACTGGCAAGGCGAGAGATTGGAAGGCGAGTCGAGGACGACTTGACCAAGGGTGGAGGAAGTGGGACTACCACATGCCATGTTAGAAGCGGGAAGAGATGAAGGAAGGAAGAGCTTGTGTCAATCAAAGGATCTATAGCCCTATACAGTAGCTAATCATATGCCATGTGCATCCTATCAACGTTGAGGCCCACATGAATTTATCCCCCCGTTCCCTGTGTATATACATCTTCGTGTGTTTCTTTCTCATGCATACGAAACACACGAGGCAATACATTATCACCACTAAGCAAAACTTCAACAGTACAGTCAGTAGAGATTGAATAATGGCAATTAACCACTTCACTTCCATTATCATAATTACAAAGATGCACCCCAAACTCTGTCCATCGAAAAGGACTGCTTTTGTCGGCGCTCGGAAAACTCCAAAGCATCATCATGAGACTCCGAGGGTCCCTATAATGCACACACGGAGGGCCAAAAAAAAACCGGAACAGTAACGCCAACCTCACCATTTCCACCATATCCATAGCCCACCAGAGAAAGAAAACTGCAAGCATGTAAAGAATTAGCACCGTCGCCATGCTGAAGGCCAAATCATGAATCCGTTAATTGGAGGTAGTGTTGTTGTAGGGGTTTGCTCCGTTCCCACCCCGGATAGAGACCGCTGGTGCATTGTTGACCAATGCCGATGACATGTTGCTCGGAACACGACTCATCGAAGGCAGTGTGAACTTAGGCGCAGACTGTTGAGCCGGGGCGGGGGCGGGCGGCTTTGCCGGGAGGTGCGAGGGTGTACCGTACTTAGCAATGCTGCTTTGTGACGACGCTGGGTCTCCAGTTTGGGACGCGATTCTGTGCATAGATGGAGCAGAGTTGTTGCCTTGCATACTGTGAGGAGATCCATATGACGGTGTGCTAGTGGCCGAGGGACTGAGTCTAGGTATTTGAGCAGGCATGGGGTTCTGGCTAGGCATCTGGAAACCGCCGTAGTTGTTCATCTGCGGCGGTCCCTGAGCAATATTTGGCGGCATGGAATAGGGCATGGCACCGTTCATGCCCGGGATGAAAGCTTGAGTCTGTGGATTGAACTGTTGGCGGTTGTAGCTTCCTGGAATAGGGTGTTGATTACGGTTGGGCTTCCCGTTGTAGGCATTCGAAGGGAACTGCCCGTACGGATACGGTCCAGGCATTGGCGCTTGATGCGGGGCGGACATTGGACGATTTCCAGGACCATATTGAACATATGAAGCCTGAGCCATGGGGTAAGAAGGTTGCGGGGTCATCTGAGGCCAAGCTGAGTTCATAGGTATGTGCTGAGGCTGTTGATATGCGTCATGATATGGGGCCATCTGAGGGTTGGTCATCTTGGGGGTCACTTGAGAAGGGACGCCTGCATTTTGAAATGAGGACATGCCCCGCTGAAAGTCGCCGGACAGATCATAACCGTTCGGCACCTGTCCATATCCGGCATGTATTGTCGATGAGTTCGAAGATTGATATTGTTGACCAGACCAACCGTATTGCGACTGGGCATCCGGAGACATCATACCAGAGTAGGGGTTGCTGTACGTTTGTGGCGGAGAGGCTCCTGGGTTCAGATTGGCGTACTGTGAGTTTGGCATTGGCGCTGGGTAGCCGTTGTAATAGACCACATTGTCTGCGGTGTAGCCTGCAACGGGATATTGCTGCGGGTAGTACGCGTTGAATCGAGACCGGGCCTGGAAGTCATCATCGTCATAGTTGCGCTGCTTCTTGACCTTCTTCTTGCCAGACGCAGAGCTCGACCTTGAAACATCATTCTCTTTCTCTTTCTCTTCTCCTGACCCAGTTCCATCAGCCACATCATTCTCTTCGCCCTCAGCGCTGCCGAAGATTCGCTGTCTCGCCTCGCGATACCGAGCCTCACGCTCTTCTCGAGTCAGAGTGCCTTTGTCTTTGCCGTCGTTACCATCATTGCTACCATCACTACCTCCTACCTCGGACGTCGTCTTTGATGGATTCAGTGAGTTTGCTGTGGTGTTAGTTCCTGATTTGCCGTCATCACGGCGCATGATTTTGCGCGCGGGAAGTTCAACTGGAGGGGTGTTTGCACCCTTGGCGGGGTCAACCATTTGCGAGACCGGAGGTGGACTGGAGAACGATTAGCAAAAGTGTGGAGATTGTACACTTCGACCCTTACATTCTACAATAGGGAGTCCGTGTGATCTTGACTCCGGTCATGGTAGTGTCGACCACATGCCCAAGCAGGTAGTAGTCCGCAAGACGATGGGCAAGCATTCTGTAGAAAGTGTTGCAATTAGGCAAAGAGTACTCCGTCTCACTAGTAAAGGTTAGCACATTCTAGCTAGTTAACGAGATGAATGAGTAGAGGCCTACTTAGAGTCTTTGATAAAGTCAATGAAATCCTGTTCAATCTTAACCACGAACAACCGGTCGCGCGGAGACTGCAAAGCCTCGATAAGCTTTTCATCCGGTATGGCTGGTATGTTGGGGCCACCGTTCATAGGCGGCATGCCATTGACAAGAGGCTGTGACATTGGTCGGACGCCATTCAGTGGCTGACTAGGGTCGTAGAGAGTATGCGGGCCATTGGGCATGTTTGGGAACCGCCCGGGTGGAACACCTCGGTGAGGTTGGGGGTTCATGACGGCTATCTCATGCAGCTGATCGCGAAACGCGCGTGCAGCGCCATTGTCGGAACCCTGGCGTGAGTCCGCAATGACCGAATCTGGAGGAGATGTCACATCCTCCTCTTCGACTGCCCTCAAGCTTGCGCTATCGTCAGGTCGAAGCGACTCTTTCTCGTCGAGTGCAAACGTATTCGCGGAGGCAACGCTCTTTCCGTCGATACTAGGGGGTTTTCCAGATCCATCGGACGAAGACAGCTGGGTGCTGCTGTCTTCTGCGATAGAGACCTTGACAACTGCGATTGCCTGTGGCCTCTCGCTCTCCTCTCCCTGCACACCGGCTGATGGCAATGGAGGTTGGCCTGAACCAGCGACAACTAACGGCGCATGTTGCGAGGCCGTGTTACCAGCAGTCTGAGTCGCATTTTTATCCACGGGCTTCTCTGTGGCCGCCTTCGGTGTCTCCGCAATGGCAGGCACAGAGCGCGCCTTTTGCGGCTGAGCAGGAATTTTCGGTGTCGCAACAGGTGGTCTTGCTTTGGAGGCAATGTCCTTTGGGGTTTTAGGTTTTATTGCGGAAGCCGCAACCTAGTAGTGTCAGTAAATCGAGTCCAATACTTTAAGTACGTTCCTTACCTTTGCAAAAGAGGGCTTCAACTGAGCCTGTTCGGCAGGGACTGGAGTCGCAGACGCCATGGGAGTGAGGCGATGCTCGCTATACGTGCTCTATGGAGCAGTGGGACAAGCTAAGTCGCTTTCGCGCGGTTGCGCAAATCGTCGCTAGACTGCGGGGAAAGAGGTTCACTCGATTGACAGACGAGTGCTTCTGGAGCCGAGAAATCACCAAGCTTAACGCCGCAAATGGAGTCGTAGTCGTTGTCGTCGTCGTAAACCGAAAGGAAGGTATTATTAACCGAAGTGATGGACGTTATTTTTTTTTCAGGAAATAGGGTGCTCAAGGAAAGTCGCGATAAACAGGGCCAGAGAGCTGGACATGTTGGTATGCCGGCATTCGTAGGGAAGTGTAGCAGTGTGGGGGTGGTGGAGATATTTGAGAGGTGAAAGTAGCCTTGACGCCAGGCTTGCGGTCCAAGGTTGGCGGGCGTGCGTTCTGGCGGGGAGGAAGCAGCCAAGCACGCGGGCGGAGGGGCGCACGACGACAGGCGGCCGGGGAATTGGCTCTCGTCAGCGAAGACGAAGGGGGGCGAGAGGCGAGGACAGCGGGGACCAGGCTCGTATGCGGGGTGCAGCGTTGTTTGAAGGTCAGAAGTGCGATGATGAGGCCGCAAGTGGGCGTGAACCGTGCCCACCTACCCCGAACATATTCTCCGATCCGACATGCATGCTTGAAAGTTTTGAATGCTGGCAGCACAGCCTATCACGTGTCTCTCGCCTCGCGCTCAGTTGATGCCAGTTGACAGTAGTGATTGAACTTGGCGAGGCTGATTGACACCTTACTTGCCTCCGTCATAGGGAGAGTCGCGTTCAGCACCACTATTGAATCCTCACCCGCAAAGGCCTGAGAGTCTTCAAGTGCTCAAACATTCAACAGCTTCACCCTCCGCCATGTTCCGACGTCCAGGCGCGGGTCGCTCCAAGGCATCCACCGACACCCTATGCCAAAAGTGCCTCAAAAGAGGCCACTACAGCTACGAATGCAAAGCCTCCGCGCAAGAACGGCCCTACACATCGCGCCCCTCCCGCACCCAACAGCTCCTGAACCCAAAGCTCAAGCCGAAACTCACCACCGAGGTGCCCGACGACCTGCTGCGCAAGAAAGGCGTCGCGGATGAGATCCTGAAGAAGAAAGAGGCGGACCGCAAGCGCTCGCGCTCCCTCTCCACGTCGTCTGCAGACTCTATATCCACCATCTCCACCAACCGCTCGCCTTCAAGATCACCGCCGAGACGGCGCAAACACGATGGATCTGCTTCACGAGGTCGCGACGATAAAGCGCTGGGTAAGCGCGCGAGGCGCTCGGTGTCTATGGACTCGCACTCATCGGAAGGCGTGCGCGACAGGGACAGGAATACACGGCGGCGCATGAGCTCCTTCAGCCCTGGCGAGCGAGGCCGAAAGAGAACAAGGTCAAGATCTACCTCGGCGCGCATGCAGACGTCGCATGACGATGCGCGCGCCCGGACATCACGAAGCAGAAGTAGGAGCGTCGCCAGAGGAGGGCGAAGGTCGCGCAGTAGGAGCGCAAAGAGACACGCCAAACGACCCGCCCGCCGCCTCTCCCCGTCCAGATCACGATCGCGAAGCCTCGACGACCGCATGGACACATCTGACGACCACCACCGCAACGGCAGTGCGCCAAGAGGCCGCAGATGGGGCGCATCGCCTCCCCCTCCTCCCGCAAAGGCGCCACTATCCCGCTCCCCATCCCCATATCGAGGCAGTCGCGATCGCAGCCCAAGTCCACGTTCTAGACGAAAACCTTCTCGACGCTCGCCTAGCCCGTATGCAGCGAGAAATGGGGACAGGAGTCGTGCAGGACCAAGAGGACCGGGGAGGAATCGCTTCGATGATGGACCTGCAAGAAATGGAGCGCCTGCAGCAAGACCAGCACCACCGCCAACGATGCCTGTGCAGAGAGAACGGAGTTTGAGTCCGTATAGTAAGCGCTTGGCTTTGACGAGGCAGATGCAAGCGGGGTAGACAGTGGAGGAGTGAATTGCTAGAGGAGGTTGAGGCCTGTAATTCATACAAGGCTTGCGTTCCTTGCAACTGCCGTTCAGGTTTGGAAAGAGGATATGCGCAGCATGTGGCTGCTGTTAATTCTACTTCAGTGCATGACTGCGTTGATTAGCTGTAAATATTTCCTAAGACCAGGAGTACGAGTAGATTATCACTGCGAGGGCAGTTTGCGCGAGGACACATCAAATGACCCTAACCAGGTTAGGATGCGTATGGAGAGTGTATCATTAGCTACTATATACCCGAGTAAAGAGCTGCTAAATATTTTCCCCTATTTGAAATCGTTCCAAATGCCCGTGAATGACTCCTGAGATCGAGAAAAGAAATAAGTGATGTTGACCACGATGTTCCTGGAGGTTTTCCTCGCGTTGCCCAAGTGCATATTTGGTTCCTTGCATGGCACATGTCGACTTCATTACGAGTCCAACGCTCCTCCCTTCGTCCCGCTCCCTTGCACGCCGTCAGCAGCTAAGCTGTTAGACCTTCTACTTCATTCCAGCTGCGACCTCTTTTCTCTTCTTGTCAGCTTTTGAACTCCGTTGTGTCGCGTCGCCCTCGATGAATCTTCTCCCTACACAAGCCCGCGCATCCTTTACGCTCTCTTCGTAGCCCGCAAGAGTTGACCTTCGCGGCAGGACGTCGACGAGGAAGTCCTTTGGATACTGAGCCAGCGCGTTGGGTGTGAGTTGTGCCTCGAAGGTGGAGGCGCAGAAGCCGTCCACGAGTATGCAGCGAAGTGGGGAGGTCGATGTAGTGTGGGCGTAGACGTAAGTGACCTCATGTAAGAAGTCCAATCTGAGGTTGGTCACCGTTTGGTAGGAGGTCCAATCGCCGTTGGAAGCCTCGCGAAACTGGGCTTCGCATTCGAGAGACCAATCTAGGCACCCCCTCAGACAGGATGTCGCAATCTGTAGCAGAAGCGGGAGATCATACGTGGTTGCAAAGATGTAGGCTTTGATGAACCGCATGGCCCGGCTCCAACTGTGGTCTTCCTGTCTTGACGTCAAGGCCATGATAGAGCGTATCGTTATGCCTCCAAGGCTCGAGACGAAGCTGTCAAAAGTAACAATGTCCACATTGGCAAGCTCGATTGGAGTTTCGCCGGAGGCTTGATGTTTAGTGCAGTGCTCGATGAGTTTAGATCCGTGTTCCTCCATCAGGGCCTTGGGGATGAATAATGTTTTCTCGGCATTCTCTTCGATGATCTTGAATTGGAGAACGCCAATGAGCTCGCTGTTTGCGCGTCAGCTTTGATTCAATACTATAGCTATAAACTGCATCTTACGGAGGTTGAGCCTTAGCTTGAGGGTTGCTATCGTCGTTGGCCACGGTAAATGATCGCCGTCGAAAGTTTATTGTTGTTGTTGCGTTGCAATGAGCAAGATATCAAAGGCGTGAGAGGCGGCCGATTATATACCATGCCACCGCATCGCGGTTTCCAGCAGGCGAGAGAGCATCCAAGCCAGTTGTCGCAACTCAACGCGATCTACCCAAGGTGAGAGAGGCACGCAAATAAACCACTCCCTTACTTACGATCTTCAACCAAATCTCCTTCACTCCCATATCAGCCTTTGCGCCTCCTTCCTCACGACCAACCCACACTCACCACTCCCATATCCCTCGACACGCTTCCCAAGCTACATCATGTCTACCACCACGACTACCACCACGTCTACGAGCCCCAATAAAGCCCAAAAGCTCCAAGGATTCAGGTCAATTTACCTTCCCAGGACGAAATTGACCGAGTGACGTAGTTAACGCCGTACAACAGATTTACCACACGCGACAAAGTAGTTGTCGTTGAGATCGGACCAGAGCAAACAAAATACTACGTCCACAGCGCTCTACTCACTCAGCACTCGGAGTACTTCAAAAAAGCACTGAGTGGGCCGTGGAGAGAGGCGGAGGAAGGGACGGTACGGCTTGAAGATGTTGACTGCGAGACTTGTAAGTTAGCAACAGATTACTTGGCTTCCTGTACTGACTTTTGCCATACAGTTGATATTTTCGTCGACTGGCTCTACACCGGGAGGCTTCCCTCCAAGGGCGAGGAGTGGGTTGCGGAGTTCAAGCCGCGAAGCGAATGCGTAACCCAGCGCCAACTGTTGAAGCTCAAGGTCTGTGTCTTCGGCGATCGCTTTCTGGCCCGGGAGTTTCAACGCGCAGTGCAGAATGCGCTCGTCCGTTCTACCGTGGCTGGTAAGGGTGTGTATCATTACCTCCCAATCAACTATGCGTTCGACAACCTTCCCTCCAACAACCCAATTCTGCGGCTACTCGTAGATGTGCAGTGTCTCCGGTACAAGAGTCAGTACGATACCAACGGGAATGGAGAATTGCAACGTCGCGATCAGCTTTCACATTGTTTCTTGCTCCGGCTTATGGTGCGGTATAGCGAGATAATCCACGGTACAAAGGGCGACATGAACCAGTGCGATTATCATGAACATGCATCGGTAGAGGAGCGGCAGAGCTGCAAAGAGTCGATCCCTAGAGCTAGAGTAGGAATATGTAATTAAGTCCGAGGTCGATAGCGAGTAAGCAAACTAGGCAAACTTAATGCAACTGGCAATGTTGCGCTATGAAGAGATGAAGACTCTTGCAGGTATTGTTGTATAGTAACAAAAGACTAATCCCTTGTTACTAGGATTAATAAATATATACTACAACACACCCCCTAGATTATCTAGAATTCTCTTTTTAATTCTAGAGTAATCTACTTAGAGTGGCTAGGTTTTCTCCTAAGTACCTAAACTTGCAAGTATTCTTTTACTAACTCCTTTCTTACTCCTCGCTTAAGGTCACCCACCCTAGAAAAAATCTAAGGATCTAACGCTTAAGTAGAAAGTGCGGAAAAAAGGGCTCATAACTATAGTAACAAAAGACTAATCCCTTGTTACTAGGATTAATAAATATATACTACAACATGTTGACATATCGTGAAATACCACAATCGTGAATTAATTGTGTTAGGCCGCTGAGAGATTAGTATGGCCTATGACCAGAGAAGGGATCGAGCGCGGCGGAGCCAGTAGTGCGCACAGGGGTGCGTCATGTTCATTGCTATGCAAGTAATCAAGTACTCAGTATGAGGTTAACTCACAACCCGTGTCCGCTAGCGATCAAACAGCATACGCCTACTCCATGCCCTATGCAGATATAATGTGAAAACTTCGTGTATACCAGATGTCAGATTCAACTGCCGAGCGCCTATAGACCGTTCTCGTGCAGCAGCTCTTCGTCGTACCTCATACCGTTGATGCGCTTCTTTGTGAATTCGAAGGCGGTGAAAAATATAGCGTTAACTACGCAGGAGCGGGACATGGAAACACCGAGGCCTTTCGAGGTGTCAGTACAAGCTATCTTTCGGGTACTAGGTCCAGTCATACCTCGATACATACGGCGGTTGAAGAACTGAATCTTCGGTCGCGTCTGTTTATCTTTGCCTCCGACAAGGCAGTTTCGCTGGTAGATGCTCTTCGCCGTGTCGATTGGGAATATCTGGATCTTGGTCAGCTTCTCCAAACTAATCGTCATGTCCAGCTCATGTCACTCACGCATGCCCAACTGACAAGCCCACACAGTCCGCCAGCTACGACCACAGCTAGAGGATGCGTAGGAGAAGTTCCACGTGCATTTGCCAAGATCTGTTTCACACTCTCATACGTAACGAAGTAGATGCCGGTGCCGATCGAATCGCGAACTGTACAGCGTCAGGACCTTGCCTCAGTATTGATGTACAGCACTTACGCAAATGTAAATGAAACCCAGAATAGAGACCTCGCCAGCCTCTATGCTTCACCAGATTTTGCGCCGTCCTCCACGTGCCCAAATTCTGGTAGCTCTTCCGAATCGCTTCGTTCTTGCCGCCGCCGTCATTGCGATCGGCCATCAGCACAGAGATTTGAGCGCTCAGCTTCGTCAGCTCAAAAGGACCTGGACCATGTCAGTCATTCCTTCCCTCATGTATATATATAGTGCGCATACAGGCAATTGTCGTGATAGCAGCACCCGCATTCACCCCTGCCAAGCCAAAGCATGCAATAGTCGAAAAGGTAGGTAGCGCATCTTTAGTGTTCGCAATGACAAGCGGCGAGCTGCCGGTTGCCTGGTAGATCCAGTCATCGAGCGCGTATTTCGACCGCTGGTATATGGAGAAGGAGACAGTTCGAACGAGCGTTATGCTTGCGAGAGGAGACCAAACACCTATGACGCGCTCATTAGTACCATGTCGATGATGCAACAAATCTGGGTGAAGCTTACCACGCCAAAATCCATGGAAGCCCTCGGTCCTATATGTGTGGCGGACGCAGTCGGTGAAGGAATTGAACTTGTAGCTATCGCAAGTCAGTGGTGGTCGACAGATGTCTAGGGAGTAGCGTACGCTTGTAGTCGTGTCTTCACCGAATCCAGGGGATACTTGAAGCTGTTAGTGATGATCCTTGACACGACATCTCCAGGGTGGTATCCCACGTACTGCGACAAAGGTAGAGAGCAGACTGCTGGAGCTTGCAGCGACCTCGGTCCTATACTTCTTGGTCCATCGCTTCGCCTGTTCGCTCCGCAGCACTGTCCGTGATACTTCGGTAAGATCTCTGGGCCTATTTGGTATGTTCTGTTGAATGTGCGGCCTCCTCTCTCCCTGCTCAGGCATACTGGCTATCGCTAGCTGTGGAAGACTCAATGTCTTCCTACGGCAATCGCGATGAGGCCAGTAGCCGGGCAAGCTCCATCAAGACCGCGGGGACGTCAAGATAGCGGTGAAGTATGGGGATGCGCGACTGGTGTCGAGATACAAGGCGTCTGGCGGAGAGGAGTGTCTGGCGACAATGGCTGAGGTGTTGGTGGACAGGTTGATTGGGAGATCACGGTGATGAAATGGTGGGGTTAGCTCCCATCTTTGTGCAACCACCGCCCGAAACAGTCTAAGCAGCCACGAGGGGACGGCCCCCCATTGGCTGCAGGGCAGTGATCGACGTAGTGACAGGCACTTCTCTATCTCCCCCAAGAGCCTGAATGTCGCTCAGTCGGCGGTCAACAGAGATCATCTGCGCATTTCATTACGTCTCTGTCCAGCGTGAAGAGCAATTGCAGCTGCCTGCTTAGTTCTGTAAGAAATTCCCAATATATAAAGAGAGCTGCAAGAGCTGTTTGTAGAATGCGGGGTTGGCATGCACATGTGAAGCTCTCTCCAGATCGATCTACCCAGCTTCAGCGAATCACATCTCATCTATACAATAGCTACGACACATCAAAAGCGGCTGGTTAGCTCCAACACGTTCGCGCGAGGGTGTTCTGATGTGCGACAATATGTCCTGAAGTTAACCATCCTTCGTCGAGGGATGGTGGAGGTCTGGGTAGCTTCAAGTCTGGTACGTATGACAGGAGCTACCGGCCGCGGATGTGGAACCAACTGTCAGCGTGCATTGATGTACAACTAAGCTCATGCATACTCGAGCTAGCCGCCTGTCGGTATCAGATGAGATTGACGGACGACATGTAACGGTGAGTCGGTTGTTACACCTTAGTCGGTGCAGTAATAATTCGCGCACTGCATGCCCATGGTTCTGCAAAAGGGCGGCCTAACCATGATATGTCCTAGCATGTATACTAACAATATTGGAAATTTGTGGAATTCTGTGGAATTTTGGATAATTCTGGATACCGACCTGCCTTTACACTGATTTCCTATGACATACGTGGTGGACCAAACCATCCAGTCTCTGAGAGCGTGTGCAACACGGCTTAAAGCTTCAGTCCTTTTTCCCCATAATCTTGCGCAATTCCTGGTCGTTATCTGACCGCTCCAAAGGCGCCTTATCACTCCCATCCGTCTTCTCCTTTTTCTTCGTCCTCACATCCCCCATGAGCGCTTCCTTCAGCGTCCCGCGGTCATCCTCAACTTTCTCCATATGCCCATGCCGCCTCATGCTCTCCTTCTGCCAATTTATTTGCCCCCCATCTGCCTCGCGATGTTTCTGAGCATTGAGTTTCGCGGCGCGTATGGACGTTCGGGCGTAGACGAAGAGTATGCCGGCCATGGTGAGGGCGGCGAGGGGTGCCATTATTGTCTGGGGATGAATTAGAGGATATACAAGGTGAAAGATTTTAGAAGACTTACACGGCCATTTATGATGCCTTTGTTCCGTGTGAGGCGGGCGGGTGCATTGCCAGAGGTAGGCTTGGACGTCTCGCTCATGCCGTCGGCCCCTTTGGGCATTGACAATCTGCCACCCATACTGAAGTCTCAGAAAAGAGCAACCAGTTTTGGCGTAGTTGGCCAGGAGGGGTTACGGTAAAGTAAAGAGATGTGGAGTGCGTCGAGCTCGTGGGACCAGCAGTTGTTGTGGAATTTGCCTACGAAATCAGGCCACCAAGAAGTCTTGAGCTACTGTCATCTGTCAGTATGCTGCTCGTGTCAGCAGCTGTCGACCGGTACATGAAGCGGCGATTCTACAATTGATGCTGAAACAGTCACGACAAGCTGCGTGTGCAGTGGTGGTGAGACGTAGAAACGATGAGGTAATGGTTGTATAGCTATCGTAAGCGGTCTAGCGCCTGATATGCCTGGCATGTCTGCCGCAAGGTACCACTTGGCATCCCCTAACTTTTAAACTCACTGCGTGCTCTCTCTCAAAATGCACACTACTTAATGAGCGTAGCCCTACAGCTATTTCTTCAAGGTGTATTATCCCTATTTGAGAAGATGTTTGCCTGCCTTTGCCACACTCACTGCAAAGCCCTCCGTCAGGCCCAGTGTTAGGACCAACATATCTGTGAGCTGCACCACTGGCTCAAGTCTTCTCCATCCACGTATCACTCGAAGGATGGTGTGTGGAGAATATGGCGAGGACGTGACTTGGTTGCAAAGATACCCGAAATGGGGGTTTCTTATCTACCGGTGCGACTACCGCGATGATGAGGCGTGGAAAACTTTCATGGATGGGTGGTTGGACAGGGTGAAGTCCTACCTCCTTGATCAATATGGCGATACCAGTCTTGTAGAAACGATGAATTGCTCGGTCAAAGAGGACAAATTGTCCCTTGATAACGCGAGTGTTGAGCAGGTCCACAAGATCTTTACCGAGTGGACACGATCACAAGAGGCTCAAGCGGAGCAGAAAGACGCGACAAAGACTGGATTCGTACCGTTTGTAAGATATGACTATTGCATCCATGTGGATGCGCAATCATTGGATGGATGCCTCAGGTATCTGTCGCTTCCACAAGAAGAAGCCGACCAGTATCTGCTGAATGGTCGAGATCCAGCTCTTGGGGAGGCTGCATATGTGAACATCGTCCGCGTCGAGAAAATATGGTACTTTCCATCTGAACTCACCGGAGATCGGGATAGACAAGTGGAAGAAGAGGAGATTGAGGAAGACTGCGAGGAAGATCGGGGTGTCGTGTCTGTCAAAATGCATCTACCATTTGTTCTACCGGCCGTATACACACGACTGGCCACTTGTGACGATTTGGACAAATGGGATAGAGGCTTCACGCGCGATCTTCATGGCATCTGTGTGCTTTGAGGAATTACGGAGGATCGAGTTCGGGACAATGCAACCCCAAGGTTAGGCCTGGCATACTCAAGGATCTCTGCGTAGTCAAATCCTGATGACTTTGACCGATAAGAGTATATGGTTGTATAAGGGAACAATCGATCGCGTAAGTTCAGAGTAGGTTGAATCGTTCTTTGCGAAAGATACATTCGAAGGAGCTCCCGAGGTCGTATTTCTTGAGCGCTAGGCCCTAGGCCAAATTGGGTGTAGCCCTCATGTTGCTGCTTCCATAATCACGAATTTTCAAATCATCACCATGCAGTCTCGACGCTTACATCGAAGCCGGGCGGGTAGTGTTTATTATGTGTAAGGACTAGCTGCAACCACTCATTACAAATCCAATCGCTCCACCAGAACACTGGCCTCTCTGGGTTGCGTCGAGGCTGCTGGCCGATTTGGATTACTAACTTTGACAGGTGCATCTTAGCTGCTCTTGCGTCATCTTATAAGTAGACGCATTCTGCCCGCGCTCCAGCCTTAATGCGCAGAACATTAGTTTGTAGGCTACGAGCTCTATCACCGAGTCTCTCTCTCACTGCCCCTCCCTCCGCAGCTCCCACGTTCCTCTCACGAACCCCGCCCAGAATAACCCTGGCGTCTGCGCGCCTATCGAACCTGTCGTCCCACTTCGCTACATCAAGCCCCGCCATGGCTTCCACCACAAAGGAATGTGATTACCTGGTGATTGGAATTGGCAGTGGAGGCATTGCTTCAGGGCGACGAGCTGCGAAACACGGTGCTAAGGTCATTGCCATCGAATCTAAGCGATACGGCGGCACTTGCGTAAACGTCGGCTGCGTGCCAAAGAAGGTGACATGGAACGCGGCTGCGATTGCGGAAACATTCAAGGATGCGAAAGCATACGGGTTCCAGGTCGGCGAACAGCCCTCCTTCGACTGGCCGTACTTCAAGAAGAAGCGGGATGCGTACGTCAAGCGACTAAACGGCATCTACGAGAACAACCTCAACAAGGATGAGATCGAGCATCTTCGGGGACGCGCGAAGTTTGTCGCAAAGGATGAGGTCGAGGTTGCGCTTGAGAGCGGCGGCACTCAGCGCGTCAAGGCGAAGCACATCCTCATCGCGACGGGAGGACGACCAAAGCTGCCCGAGATCCCCGGAGCAGAGCTCTGCATCAGCAGCGACGGCTTCTTCGACCTCGAGAAGCAACCGAAGAGCATTGCAACCAGTGGTGCAGGGTACATTGGTGTCGAGATGACGGGCATGCTCCACGCCCTCGGCACGAAGACGCACTTCTTCATCCGCGGCGACAAGCTCCTACGAACATTCGATCCTATGATCCAAGACGCCGTGACTAAGGAGTACGAGCGTCAGGGCATCAACCTATACAAGGGCTCACAGATCACTAAGGTTGAAGACATTGGCAACGGGCTCAAGCGCGTAACCTACCAAGAAACCGAGTCAAAGAAGGAATCGACGATTGAAGTCGAGGAAGTTCTCTTTGCGACCGGTCGCGTACCCGAAATCGAGGATCTGAAGATCAAAGACTTCGGCATCAAGCTCAACGACAAGAACCACATCGTAACCGATGACTACCAAAATACTTCTCTCCCCAACATCTACGCCATCGGCGACGTCTGCGACCGCGGCTTCGAACTGACACCCGTTGCCATTGCCGCCGGCCGAAAGCTCTCCGACCGCCTCTTTGGAGGCAAACCCGACGCACGCCTTGTATACGAGAACATCCCGAGCGTTGTCTTCGCACATCCTGAGATTGGCTCGATCGGCTTGACAGAGCCCGAAGCCCGTGAGAAGTATGGCGACAAGGTCAAGGTCTACAAGGCGGAGTTCACTGGCATGTACTTTGCCATGATGGAGCCCGAGGAGAAGCAGGCCACCGCTTACAAGATCATTGTCGTCGGTGAGGAAGAGAAGGTTGTAGGACTGCACATCTTGGGCCAGGCGAGTGCCGAGATTCTGCAAGGGTTTGGCGTGGCCATTAAGATGGGCGCCACGAAGAAGGATTTCGACAGCTGTGTGGTATGTGCTTCCTTTCTATTCCCTTTCCGCTATTCGTTCCGTGGTTGCAGACGCGACATGCAGGAGGTGTGTGTGTGTGTGGAGATCTAGCAGCCCCCTTCCTGAGGGATGCGGTCCTGCATTTGCGGGGGAGAAAATCTGGCATGAATGATTGAAGAAACGATGCTAACGTGTTGCTTTCCCGCAGGCCATCCATCCCGTATCGGCCGAGGAATTGGTAAGTACCTACCAACCCTAGTTCAGTCTAACAACTCTTCTAATGCATGACAGGTCACCATGACTTAAAAGAAATGACGCCAACCCCTACTTTTTCGCGAACCCCACGTTCCAGATAGACTAGAGCATCGCGAATAGATTGCAATAACAAGACTACACATTCATGCATTACTTGCCACCAGTAGCTAGTCGTTGCCGTGTTACATCACCGTATAGCATTATGCACACTCCATCTCGGAGTTCACTGCCGGCATAACAACGGGATATGATTAAACGTCGTTTAATGAGTAAGACTTGCAGCCCAAAGCTTATTTCCCCACAAACTCGCTTCCCACCCGTCCCGCCCCGCGGCTCTCTCGTGTCACACACTCACACCGTGTCTGCATGTGGCGTATGCAGGTAATATCGAAAAGGACATGCGTGCATGCGACATGGGTGCAAACTAGTGTGTAGTGTAGGTACACACATTCCCATAGTTGGATACTTTGGGCATCATTTCTCCTGTCATGGGATGTGGGAGGCGAGGGGACGGGAGTAATTTCTCACGTGCGCGGTTCGCTGATTTTTATTTCCTGATTACTTTGCTTTGCTTGGGTTTGATCTGATTCGATTTGCGAATGCGATAGCGTTGTACTGACCGGCTATGCTACAGCACCATTACAACTACACATTTTCTTATCTAGCTGTACTTTACCGATCAGGACTCCTCTTCTTCTTCACTTCCCTTCGATCGAGAATCAAAATAGCAGTAGCGAGTAGTAATACTATTTAGTACTGCAATCAAACATGGCCGTCCCGGAGCATTATGCCTCTGATGACATGACACTACAATACTATAAGTCCCAAGGCACCTCAGCCCTGCATAAAACCAAAACACGGCTCGCAAATTTTCCCCGCCGGATCGCTTCGTCGCGGCCGTTTTTTTTATGCGGGGTGGCTGCCTGCCCACTTACTCATGCAGGTGATGTTATCTCCTATGAAAAAGAAAGTTTACCACGCTACGCTTGCAAGGTCAGACAGGCACGCCGTATAGTGGCGTAAACCTGGAACGTGTCAACCAATTGAAACAGAACGAGGTCGAATGCGGCGTTTTTGACAACACATGCACATCTAGTTCCGTCTTCTAGCAGCCAGTCAAGTTGCCTTGCTCTGGCATCAAGTGACATACGGTAGTCGACTAGTTGTAAACTCTTGAACTTGAACTTGAGGAGAGTTTGCAGATCGTGACTTTCTATCCCCTGCTAACAGTGGGAACTTCCCTTTGACGCTAAACCCGATCGTCCACGGAGTGAAATTATCCCGCCAGTTAGAGATTCTCCGTTGGCCCATGTACCTGGAGGCTTGAACGAACTTGAATAGAAACTCGTGGAGACCCAACGCGAGCCGATCATGCAAGGGCTTCTGGAAGCGAACGATCGCAACAAGAAAGAACAGAAAGGCCCTCGAGCTTGACTACTTCTGCCACGGAAGAACCTGCCCCGCATCCCTCTTTTTTTTTTCTCCTTCCGTCAAAGAGAGCAGCGCCTGCCCCTGTTGATATGCTCCCCGGATTTGCCGTTACAGGTTGAACGACAGCCACAAGTGCGGGTTGCTGCTGCTCGCGATGGCTAGTGCTATACAGTTAGTGCCAACGGCGCGCAAAACCTGGGATGACCTGCAGGAAATCTGACCTCGTGCCTGCATTCAAAGTTTCTCGAATCCTGCTTCTTCTGCCGCGGAGGTGCGTACTCCGCTTTTTCTCGCTTCTGAGGCATGTGCATGTTCCTGACTTGACTACAACAATTCGTATCGTCACGCGCGGCACGACCGGCTTCCTAGCTTTATTGTTGCAAGATTAACACTGCGTAACGCGTCGACAATCCTGGGGTAAAGAGTATGCTTGTGCACGGTTACGGAATTCCGGGGTAATGACATGGCGAGATATTGACGGGGAACTGGGGGGTGGTTTGTGGCAAGGGTCTCTGCACGGATGCGAACACGAGCCTGACATTCTCGAAGGAGCTTCCTCCGCGATTAGCGGTTACGATGCTGGATGTGGTGTCAAAGCCGCATCATGCGAGTCCCTCAATTTTGGCTTCCCCACCTGCTCCGGAATGAACGCGAGCTCGTATAATGTAGTGGCGAGTTATCTGATCTGTGACAGTGGATGGCTCGTTTGTCAGTAAAGCCGACGTACTGCCAGGCGCTGAGGTTTCGTTGATTGATGTTGAGATATTATACAAGTTACATTGATGTTTGATATTGGTGGCCGTGACATTCATTCACGTCCTTCCCTGCCATAAAGATGATTTGTCGTACTCCAGTTCCGTATTGCGCCGTGCTATTTTCCGTCCGTTGACATTTGGTTTGTCCTGACCATGCCGGTGGTGACCTAGGAGATAGCTCTCAAAGCTATTATAAAAATATACGTTGAAGTGAATTTTTGGATGAGCCGATAAGAAAGGTCATCATCCTATCCCAAGATGTGCACGTCTAGTGCTGTAAAATTTGACTCCCGAGAGAAGTCCAAAGAGCTCACCCACTCTGCCCGCTCAAAAAGAAATCCAGTTCACTTGGCCCACCTCGACTAACCTCATTCTCTGCAAGCTGTTCCAGTAGACTCAGGAATGGATCCTTGCTGTCTGGATCTGTATGAACCGATGTGCCTGAGGTGCTTCCTGCACCAGGAGTTGGTTGCTGGTCGTATGGCGTAGGCATAGTGAGCATGGGATCGAAGTGCATCTGAGAATTGTCTTGATTTTGATTAAGATTCGCAGCTCGGGGAACTGGTGATGGAGCAAGGCTTGCGAATTGGGGCAGTGGCGAGAAGGAGAAGTTAGGCGAGAAGGGCAGAGCGAGACCGTTTCCATTTGCGGTGCCGTTGGCGTTGGCGTTGGGGAGACTTAGTGAGCTATTTTGCAGTGGGGGTGTGAATGGACCTGTCGAGGAGTTGATGGGTGGATTGGCTTTGGTATCACCAGGGCTTGGATGTGATTCGACAGTGCCTGCGTCGGAAGCTCTATGTACAAGGGGTGGACGCGTCGCCGATGTAGGTGTTGGTGGTGGCGGCGCAGCTTGTATTTGCGGTGTTACTTTCGTGGTGGTCGTTGCTCTTCGCCTCTTGTTTGGGTGTCCATTCGAATACTGCGCATGCTGTGATGGTAGTGGTTGCTTTGGGAAGCTGTGAGTGTTTCCAATGACTCCACTAGTCATGTACATGTTGTTGCGTTGTTCGATATTGTATGTTGCAATGCTAACAGATGTCAGTTTAAGACGCATAATCCACCGTCGTGATTTCTTACCCTTCTTGGATCGCTTCCACTGCAATATCGAGGAACGTGACATGTGATCCATCGAACACTTGACCGGGATATCTGTCGAAGAAGTCTTCAAGTTGGAAGACTGGTGCATAGCGCATTGGGTTGCTTGCTAGCGACTGGACAAGCTCGGTGTGGCATCCATAGATGGTCTGCAATGTATCTCGCTGGTGCTGTACCCCGGCCCAGATGAATCGTAATTCGGAGAGCTGCTGCATCTCCCGAGACAGAAATTCTGCACTGACCGAAAACACTTCGCCCTCTCTTCCGGGATAATGTGCACCATGCACATGAATGGTGCCGGCTGTGCAGACGCAGTAGCCAACGAAGGCCGGCCAATCAATGATCGAGGAAGCTCTTCCTATTTCGACGAGTTCAGCAATCGCATTAGCGTGAAGAAAGCACAGGTTCGTCGCTTCAATTTGCCAGGGTTGATGCTGTGATGTTCCGGATAGTTCAGCCAAGTCTACCGGTAGAAATGGCCGATATATGAGGCAATGTACGAGGTGGTAAATCAACTTGCTGAGAACCAGTATTGTGCTGTCAGGCTGGCCGAAAAGTGCCTCGATTGATGTGAAAGTGTCCTGCGTCTCCGAAGCCCAGATGTCGAGTTCCTGGCGGATCTTGGAGAGGTTCGATAGTGAGTGCCAAGGAAAGTGGGAATCACCCTTGACACCGCCGGCTGCGAGGTAGCGATTTGTTATACCCAGGATTTTCGCTATGCCGATCAACATACCCATGCTTCCTTGGCCACCTTTTCCAGTACCGCCCATGTAATGCAAGTTGCTTCCGTTCGGAAAATAGTCTCCCTCAAGCAGTAATGCACCCGGGTGCAGCTGCCAGCTGGGTAGACGCAGCACAATGGATTCATCCGCTATTAGGGAAGGTCGCTTAGAACCAGTCGCTGCGAATCGATCCATAAGGTAGCAGGACCAGAACAGTCGCCGTCGGCCTTCTCGCTCTGCTGAGGTTACCTTCATACCAGTCGGTAGCTCGCGATGAAGATCGAGCGCAAAGGCCATGCTGATGGCCGAGGCTGAGCAGAAAGGTTAGCCCTGCGTGAAGGCCACAGGTTCTTGGGTAACGTACTTAGCAGCATGAAAGTCTTCTTGCCCATGCCTAGCTGGAAGCTAGCTTGCGAAAGTAGCATGAGCGTCTGCAGGGTTTCGATGGAAGGCTCATCAATGTCCAGCTCCAGGCGAGAGCGGCGCGCGTACTCCTGACCGATTCGGACTGCAGAAGTATAGCCTCCGAAATGGGGTGCATATCTGGATAGGTCAGATTAATTGGATGCACAATGCTTAATGATGGTGCGCGGCGTACCTGGCACTCACGGCATAGAGAGCGTAGGCTAAGTGTGGGGGAAGCTGATTGGCTTGTGAGCGCTGGCGAGTGGTCGCTTCGTCCAGGATGTAGTAGGGCTTCCCATGTATTCTGGCAAAGTAGGTATCTAAGAGTAGGTCGGGAGCCAGGGCTGGGGGTTGTGCACTGATTTGTTGTTAGCAATTGCGAGGAGGTTCCACAAGGTGGGGGGCATCTATAGGCACCTTGGCTCGACGGGGGACATCAACTGGCTGGCATGGTTGGTGGCATTGATGAGATTTGGCGAGATGTCGTGCGGAGATCGTGAGTGTGACGTTGGGGCATCGGTGGGTTTGGAGTCGTGGGTGGCATCCTGTGCTGAAGAGGGGTCGGCTTCTGTGGGGTCGTCGCTCTTTCCTTCGGAGACCAGGCGCTTCTCAAGGCCGTCGACACGCTTCAAGAGAGCCTCGAGGACGTCGGTTTTGGGTCCTCGCTTCTTGGGTACGGCATCTGCAGCTGGACGTCAGCTCACGGCTGGATGCGACCAAGTCGGGGCTCGACGGTGGAGCATACCGTAGATACACGGGCAGTTGAACACCTGACAGGCCTCACACGTCGGCCGTGTTCGATTGCACTTGATCTGGACAGCGAGTTAGCATTGTTCGGCAATTGCAAATTCTACGACGAAACACTACCTTTCGCTTGCGGCAACTCTTGCAGTTCATGGCCTCGCGAGGCTCGTTCGAGACGCGGCGGGCCGGCAGGCGGTCGATTCCGATCTGCGGTCTCGACATTGCGGCTGCCAGAGAGTGCGAGACCTCGGTGGACATGGCGAAGCTATAGGGCCACAGACATGAAGCATTGTCTGGCGGCAAGTGACGGGCTGGGCGCAAGCAAGACGTTAGGAAGAAGAAAGCACACCAAATGCACGGCGTGAGATGCAATTCAAATTAAGGCCTCTGCCAGTGGGGACCAGCAGGGGCGCTCGGACAGTAGGGCTTGATGAGCGGGAGCGCGCGCCCACCCCGATGCGATTCAGTGGGTGCGTCGACTAGGAGATGCCAGCCAGAACGGCTGGGGGACCTCGTGATGGCGATCTCGGGATAACTGCGTGCGGCGGTGCAGCGCAGCCGTTGCGCCGAAAAAGCCTTCTGCGCTGCCTGCCTGCTTTCATGCCTGCACACCATGACCACACCAGGACGAGCAGAGCATGGCTCTCCAGTGGTAAGAGGCAAGCCGTCCGGCCAGGGACGTCAGTCAGTCATCCCTCCATCACAGCGCGCACCGTGCCTCGGCTCCCACCCATGCCCGCGGGCGTCTCGCTGCAAATTTGGCGTTAGATTGCGTCCGTCTCACGCTGCACCCTCGTCGCGGCATAGTGCGCCCACGTAGCGCCGGATCACAGCTTCTCTCGTGCTGGGAAATCTGGGGTAGCCCAACCGAGCCAATCCAGACCGCAGTCGCGCCGGCGTGTGCTGCTGGTGGGTGCATGCGGTGAGCAGCCCTTGCACCCGGTTACGCCAGCCCACGAAGGCCCGTCATCTTGAGCCACCCGCGATCCCTGGGGCTCGCCAGTGTTCCACCAGTGTTCTTGCGGAAGCGATTGGCGGCAAACAGGAATCTAACCACCTTCCCCGTAACCACAGGGCGTGACGACTATGCCGCCCGGCACTGTACAAGTCACATCACGCGGCATGCAATTTACACTTCGAGGACACCGTGTACCTTTGTCTAAAACTAGCTTCATTGCAAATCGATTCTAAAAGAGACCTCTCCCAGATGCTAATCGCACAAAGTCGTAACACACGTTCTGTCCGACAAGCTGCCTGATGGTCTCCACCGTGGTCCAGGCTGAGACGTCCGCGATACCGTAAGCAGTCCATCCCGCCGAAGTAGCAATAGCCAGTGGGTCCGCCTTACGAGGCCCACTGGCCAAGTCAACGAACACTTTCCCAGCTGGCTTTCCTGCGGCAGCCCCATGCCCGTTGGTGTTGCCATTCCTTCCGTCAACCCTGTAATGCTTCAGCAGGGGCACAACTAGAAGCGACTTCTCTGCAGGAAGAGCCGAGATGATAACGAATGGCTGCTCGAGCCGCTTGACGTCCTCAACAGACCGTACCGGCGAAACATCGGTCGACAGTGGCCCGTGTGATTTGAAACCGATGGTATATATCGGCCCAATGCCTAGATTCTTCAGTGCGAATATGGAGGCTGATGCATCAGCTTCGCTGCTTGCAAGCAACAACGCTGCCTGGCCACTGTAAGCTGACGGCACGAAATCGCGCGTCAGCGTGGCCCGAATGCCTTTCCATCTTGCATTATCTCCAATGAAGCCGTCATTGCCAGTTCCTGGGCGCACTAACACAGTATCAACCTGTCCGATAGCACGCGCAGCATTCGACAAGGGTAGATATGACGCCGCCGAGGCCGCTAGTGGTGGATTGATATACGCTCCACCAAATTTCGGTCGATAGAGAATGTGCTGGATCGGAGCTTTGGGCGCTCTCTCTGCAAATCCAAAAGAATGCGGTAGGCTGAGCTCATTGAAGCACTTCTCGAAAAACATGGCCTGTGACGTTGATCGGAAGCTGCCGATGCCATAGATGTCTTGTTTTGGCATTTGTCCCATGGTATGAAGGGCTGCATTGATCTCGGCTGCACTTAATTGGCCAGGTGCTGCAATCATAGGGAGCAACGGGTGTGTGATCGGGGTAAATATCTTGTTCATAGTCCTGGACAGTTGGCCCATAGGCCCCATATTAAGTCCAGAAAAGGGAGGGTGGGGATACTTCGCTTGGATAGTCGACCGGAAGTATTCGAGTTCGTAATTTGCTTGCATCGAGTCGACCATCGCATACATCTTGACAATATCCCCATACACCGCTCCTCGCTCGAAAAGCACTTGTGTTTCAGGTGTAGTCCACTTGAATGTCCCCGAGAAGTCGTGGAACGCAGAGATAATCTTACTGCAGCCCTTGTTCTCGGCCAACTTCCTTCTAATTTCCTCGGGCAGCCACAGTTCCACATCAATGTATTCGCAGCCCCATTGTATCGCACGCGCCAGGTATCTGTAGAAGAGGCTTGGGTCGTCCATGGGAAACCGGCCATTCTCCTTTGTACACCTTGTCGTGTATATTATTGGCAGCTCCGTGCGCTGACGCAATACCATGAGTTGTTCTCCGACATACTTCAAGCTTGGAATCTTGCTGACCGCGCCGTCCGGCAGAGGTTCTTCCAGCAGATCCACTCTGATCTCTATTGCGTCTGCGCCTACTGACAGGATATCGAGGTTTGGAAGGGCGGCGTGTACGTCGGGGAAGGTAGTGGATATTAGCGTGGTGCGCGCCTTCTTGGTCAAATCGCGGTGCGGGCTAATTTGACCCAGTATGAAAGAGAGGAATCGCGAAACGTCTCGGCGGAAGAAGGGCGCTCGCGTGTAGAGGTACTCGTAGTCGCATCGGTCGGTGATGGCCTCGTTCACTTCGTGTCCTCCGTCCACCCGGTGGGTGTTGATCAGCAGCCTCGAGCGATCCCAGCTGTCCAACTGCGAGCCAACAAGCGCCGTACTCAGGCCGTAGATGGTCGACGAGGGTCCTGCCTTCGCCTCCTCCACCGATGCTGTCGTTTCCCACTTCTGGCCTAGGACATCGGCCAAGATGGCGACAATGTCCTCCTCGCCGTCGTCGTGCAGAATCAGCAGCGCGGGCCTGGCGCCACTGGGTATCTCTTGGACATCAATGACGGTGCCGTCCTTGAGATGGTCGGTGGTCAGGCTCCCAGCTTGCACCACGGTCGCCATGAGAGGCAGGTGGGGTGTAATAGATTGTGCGCTGTTTGACTTGTTGCTGTTAACCGTAGGTGTTGAAGCCGTTGATGCGGAGCTGAATCTCGGCGAGGATGCGACGGGCGGTATGCAACTGAGAGACTCCTGCGGCCGTCGCTACCATCTCCGTAACGTCGAGGAGGATCCAGCTGGTGGGGCTGTGTGTGGAAGAATGCAGGCTTCTCAAACTGGTGGGAAATGGTGCTTCGTGTGCAGGATAGAGTATAAAATCAGGTCAAGATCCGATCTCCGTGCGTTTGAAGATTGATAGTGAGAGAGTACCGCCTCCTAACCAAAAGAGAGCACCAAGCCTCCGTAACACCCGCGCGTTCGTCAACTCTAAAGCCGTCCTATGGCTGGACAGTGAATATGCCGTTCGAAATGGCACTAGGCGTCGCATGTTTGGGGCAGTTGAGTGATGCGGGCCTGGGCGGGAACCGTGGCACGCCCACCGATAGCTGGGGTTTGAGTTTATCCGTCGGCAACTCGTTCGGTCGCTAACGCGCTCAATTTCGCACCAATCACATCACGCGCCGTCGCCGAATAAATCTGTGCGCCAAGTACGTCGCAGAGATTGTTGCTGACGGGTCGCTGGGACGGCGGGGCCTAGGTGCGAAGAGATTGCGGGGATTGGTGGAGAATGGTGGAGAATGGTAGCATAGTGTGTGTAACCGTAGTGACATGCTCGTCCAGTACCGAGCCTCAAGCGACATCTGAAGAGGCTTCCTCCAGTTCGAGACGCTCGAAACAGCAAGAAAACTCAGACAGACACGACCTCGCGTGGTGTAGCTGTGAATCAGTGCTGGATAGGGGTTGACTACTCCCCAAAGGCCACTGAGACGAACCGGTTGCATCCGAAGTGTGGGCGAGGCTGCTATATCGCCATCAGCCCTACCGGCCTTCGCGACTTCCATTTCGCGGCTTCCCGTATTGGGACGCGCATGTGACATCTGGACGGCTCAAGGCTATGTTTCAGAGGGCAAGTGGGCCCCCACGAAGAGAAGGAACGATGAGACTGCAATCGAAAACCCACTTCGCTCCCATCGTGCGAGTGCGATTACGATTACGCCCACGACAGTGAGTCCGGCAGCTGTTTCGGCACTGCAACGATAACAAGTCAGGTCATCTGTGATGCAGCACTACAGTCTGTTGAATGACTGACAGCATCCGGCATGATAAGTCGTCAAGTTTCGACATCTTCAAGTCTGGGACTTTAACCGGCAGCCACGAGGAATAGATGAACGCAGATTGACGGACCTCGATGGCCTCATCTCTGAATAGCAACCTTTTAGGGTGCTACTCTACCGATAACAAAACGCTGCAAGAGCTGAACGACGCATACAAGTGGGCAGAGCTTGATGCTTGTCAAGCTGCCATACAACCGTTCAGTCACGCTATATATTCAAGGCATATTGACGGCAGGTGAAATAGAACACAATACTCGATCCCTCTCGAAGAACCGGTCCCCACTATTCACTTACACATCTCCGGAGAACGTACACCGTATACATGTACCAGCGGCTCGGAGAAACGAAACGCGTTTCAGATGTACTTTAACTTAACGGGGCCTGTGAACCGCTTTGACGGAAATTACATGTCGACGTACCATAAGAAACATGGTTATAAACAGAGGTCGAGACCTCTCAAAGCTCTGGTCCTAGCCATGAAGATGAGATTGTATCAGAGCTGCGCTTCAAGAACTCGAGATCGTCTCATCTCATCTCCATTGCACACGCTGCAAGTCTGGGTTTATGTACCCACGAGATCTTTGTGTGCGTTCCCTAATTCGCATCTTCATGTCTCTCGTCCTTTCGGATAGCGTCGACCCAGAACTTTCGCCTTTTGAAAAACAGCATGCAACAAGTGTTTACTGTCTTTGGACCACAATCTATTAGCACCTCGCACATACCAAACACCGACTTGATCAAGACGTACTATCATGATCTTCTCTCTACCATACCGTCCTACTTATTTTCACTCACGCAATCCCTCGCCAGAATTCTTCATACGATGGAATTCTACGTAAAAGCTCCCGGGCTGTTTAAACAATATTCCCCGAGCTCAATTAGTTCAGATCAATGGGAACGCTTGTGTCGGTAGTAATACCACATACATATTTCTTCAAGCTGAAAGAAGCGACCTGGTAGGAAACACTGGCAGCGTTACTAGTACATGCCAATCCTCTCCCATGCACACAAATGTGTCATGCCTAACTTTTACAGGATATTAGGCTCCAGAGGTAGCTTACTGAAGACAGGTTACCTTTCTCGAAGCAGCAATCAACTTGTAAGTACCTAATCCAATACCGTCATCCACCTCTCTCTTGTCAGGAGTGAAACGTCTTCGTCAATTACCTCGCCCTGAGCTAGTTCCTGCATGGAATGAGACTCATACCCCTAGCTGTCTGCTATCCAATTCAGGAAATGTCAACCTCATCGTGTAGTTCTCGGCGCTCGTGCTCCTGCCATTTGCGAGCCAAACCCAGTACACCAACCTTATTGTCTTTTTTTCAAAATTGTCAAACGATCAAAGCAACCTAATTGTCAGCGATCTAGGCACTTCATTCCTTGCCTGCGATGTACGATTCCAGTCAGACGCCACCACAAATCTCATCTCACAATCGCACATATTCCTAGTGTTACCTACATCGGTTGCATATCAACGGCAAAGATAATCAGCTGTTAGGGCATAAGTCCGCCCATAGTCTCGAACCAAGCTACCTCGCGAACTGCACGACATCATATGTTCTCATGTTTGAGACGATAACTTGTTCCAGGTTCATTAACTAGCGCATATCCGGAAGCCAGTATGGGACAATCGTGCTACTCCAAACAGCTGCCAGCCAGCGCATCTCCAATTCTCTAAAAGAGTGATATCGATCAAAGAAACAGCGACTACTACCGTCGCGTGACTGTGTGGGGATTTTCATAATATCGAGATTGGACAGCCAGCGTAACTGCCAAATCTCCACCGGAGACGATTTTAAGGTCGGTATCGGTGCAAAAGGACGACGTCCTCCGTAAACTGAGAATCGTGATCACGACTTCCAACTGCCCTATCCCTAACAGCTTGGCTTTCTTTTTAAAACGTACCGTGATAGGCAAGTTCCGGAAAGAGTTCGTTCTAAGCATACGCATCACTCAGATAGATGAGACTACGTTGAGAGTCAATCATCAACCAAATCGCTTTGATCTCACCGCTCGAGCTTGCCGTGGATCGCCTACCGATGGAAGGGCAAGTTAAATGAGGGGATGTGAGCGGTATTAAGTGGGATACTAAAGACTGCCGGAGTAGAGCGGTACTGTCGATAATCTTAGACGAGATTAGGCAAAGCGCGTTGTTGGCTTCCGAGTAGGATATGACGGCTATTAACAAAACTTCATACCTGGATTCGATGACTTGGATTGGGCAGAGATGTGGTGATGGCATTATGGAGCGCTCGTCTCGGCGAGGTCTTCAGTTTCTACTACGACCTTACTAGTCTAATTAACGGTTCCCTTTCAAATGCCCAGATTACGTAGGCACATGAATTGTTTCTCGCCATCAAGCAGATCTCCAGTCCTTTCGTTCATGGATACTTTTTTACTTCGCCTAACACTGTGAAAGTAGACTTGAGGGCGAAGGAAGACGTCAATCATCTTCTCTTTTCCAACCAAATCCTCTCATCATTAGTTTGTCGCGGTCATATATAACTCCCGTCACATAGTTAAACGGTGGCTGTAAATCCATGCCAAGGTAAAAGTGACGAGGAAGGCACCACAGCCGCCTAGATAAAGAGTAGGCGGCGCACTGTACCTTTGGGTATGATGAAAGTGCATGGTCTCGTAAGGATGGACAATGCAAGTCACGTCTATGTCATCGCGGGGACAGCGAATACATCAAAGAGGCTTTTCCTGAGTCTTGTTGAAAGGTGCAGGTGACCAGAAGTTCTGATATGTGACTTGCATCACTCTCGGAGAAAGGTTACTAAAACTTCTAATCTGTACCACGAAAACAAAAAGCGGTGGAGGTAATACTTTTATTTTACCGGTAGAGATAAGAGTCAAAGCTTCCAAAAACGACCGGAAGTTCCCCTATAACTTGCAGCTATATCATCCACTTGGTTGTCCCAAGTTCCTCTCGGTCGATTACCTACTGATCTGTTCATCCCTTCCCAAAGGTAGGCAGCTCGTCGCCAACGCCGATTTCAAACGTCATGAAGGGAGATTCTATTACATTGCCTTTCGGTTTGGTGTAGTATTTACATTTACCAGCTGCTTGTCTGCTGTTTCAACGTCTCCGTACGACGTTGAGGTCCAGATAAGCTAAATATTGTATTTCTAGTGGAAATAGAATTGAGGATCACCAAATAGGTGCACAGCAGGTACATTTATCATCGCGAATCAGCTAGATTTCTCAATGGTGTCCGTAGGCTTATTAGAAGATATGGGGTTGTCCACTCGTCCGGTTGAAATGCGGAGGCGATTGAGTGAAGATCGCCGGAATCGAAAGCCTGGTGAAAGAGATGTGAACTACAACTCTTCGAACAAGAGATACCCTAATAGTAATAGCTTTGTATTTGCTTGACTCCGAAGCAGAAATGAGTGGCCGTGAAAGAGATATAGATGAAACATAGAGGGTTAAGACAAGTAAGAACGCGCAGTACTAGGTGAGAAAAGTGACAATAAGACCTAATACCACGGCATTCCTCCAAATTGGTGGATTTAGGTCTAGACTGTAATTTCGTGTAGACGTCGAACGCATCTAAGACGGCCTGGCATTTCAGTCCACGCTACCATGAAGCCGGTTGGGGGTTTACTACAAAGTGAGGCTGACGACGATCTGCCAAACCCAAAATATGTCCATGTAAACATGTATTAGACCTCAGCATATACACGACATAGCCTCGAAGTAGGCTAGTGTGAAATTTGTTGAATTTATTACTCGCTAGTCACAAATGAGGCTGCATGTGTAACCTCTCTCATCAGATACCAATGGTGAGGCTTATGGTGCCACACAAGAGAAGGCTGGGCTAGAAAGGGTGGGTCGATCATAGTGTGAGATCAGGTCGGATTGGTGTCAGCCACATGAAGCATCTAGCCTCATTATATCTCCTGTCGCAGTATGCTCCCTCTTTTGATCATGCTGTGATCGCGATCTCAGCTTATGAACATCTGAATGCGGCATTTGAGTCTGGAGTCGAAAGGTATATGATCAAATGACCATGGGAGGTAATCTTCAGAACCTTCATTCACCATCCAGCTCACACGCATAGCAAGTGAACGTAACAGAAAACTCTACATGAGGCCACCGTCGCCCTCAGCTCACCAAATGGGTGTTGTCAGCCGCGAGCCATAGGAACAAACGCCCACGTGGCAGCCAGAGCTGACTCCACTACCCCGGTAGTCCCAACTATCGACCTTAGATTGCCGAGGGCGAGATCTGGAATGTCGCCACAGGAGAAGCACGCGTTATGAGATCCCGAGCTTCGTTGCCGTAGCTGAACAGCCGTTTGTCTAAATTTAGCGTAAGCGAGTATCAGACCGGGTGCAATGTATAGTCTAGCGTAGGGATACTCAGAGTGGCAACACTCGTTTACACTCCATTCACCGGTGGAATTCTTATCGTGGTTGTTTTGTTGCTCGACAATTTCCAATCATGTTACTGTAAATGTCGAGCTCGGGCATGGACATGAGTCAATCTTATCCAAGCATAGAAAAATTTAATGTGGCTAGGATTGCACGGAAGGTTTCGCGCGAATATTCGGCGGTAGGGTATCCTTCAACGGCCGAGATAATACCGCTAACCCTTGATACGGCAATACATGCGCTCGCTTCGAAATAGAAATATCCATCGATCATTACCAAAAGGGCGTGCGCAGTCAGCGTCGACTATTGAAACTCGATAGATTTGTAGATTTTTTTCGGCCGATCGACAGCCGAGAGACCCGGAGATATCTTGTGTCAAGCAGAAATTGGTAAGGTCTTTACAAGCTTCCTAGATCAGTCAAGTCGGCTGGGAAAAGTGAGACTTGGCGGACAGGCGCCGGAAATGCATGGTGAGCGAAAAAGGAAAGAGCTGACAGGGCAGAGTAACGTTGGAATGCTGGTCGAGGTTGCGTTTCTCAAGCCTATTAGAAATGTTGGGTGGAAGAAATTCGGGCTTTCGTTGCCCTGCAGATGCAGATGCAGGGCTGCATGTCAGTATAACATCGCCCTGCATTTTGTTAGGTCTAGACAGGGCTGCGCGATGAAACAAGGTTGGTGAATGATGAACGTGGAAGTGATATTACTCGCAATCGACAGATGTATTAACTGGTTCGTCACAGTTGCGATAGTGATGCAGGACTCGAGTAAGTGAGGCCTCGTGCCTCAGGCGTCATGATCGACACGCCGATATCCATTCGAGGAACAAAAAGCGGCAGAGACTCGTCAGAATCAAGCCGATGCAGGGACTAATGAACCCCCGCGTGCGGATTGGACGGCAGGTACGCTAGAGGATGGAGCGCGGGCGCCATTCCGCAAGCCGTTGGCGATCCATGACTGCATTGTACTCCCTTCGAGAAGTGATGCGCGGCTTCGATGCCCAGCGGGATATTAACGTAAAGAGCAGAGGAAAGGATATGCGGTTAAAAGTATTGCTTCGCCAAATAGAAGCGTGAAGCAGGCATCGTTGCAAAGTTGGTCTGGCTGAATGGGAAACGGGGAGGAAACAAGAAGTGATGTCATGGGTCATCATTAAGCGAGGGATTGAGCGTGCGTGACGTCCAGCGCAGAAAAGCGCAACAGCAGTGAAGACGACGGCTTTCGTCCGCGAGCAACTGCCAGCCCATTTATTTCGGTGCCAAAGTAGGTCCGATGGCTAGTAGAGGGCTTCGGATCGCAGTAAAGCGGCTTGGAGGTGTGGCTAGTGCGTGTTGCGCCGAATGACTGTTGAGCGTTCGAGATGCTCGGGGATGCCGCGGGGGTTACATCGATCCGTGCATACGGTAGGGCTGCACCGCCACAGGGATGGTGACGGACCCTGCGTCTCCCCACCCTTCAGGCCCCATTCGGTATTTCGATGCGATTCCACGTTGGTTTAGGGCTCAGATGCGAGCCTCTCGCAACTGCATGGAATGCTTGCAGCACGTTGCAGCAGCACCTTTGCAGCAGAGCGTCTCAGATACAGAGTTTTCTCTGTGCACTGTCGGCTGTACCGGGCCCTTGGAGCTGTTGCACGCACTCATTGCCGTGGACGTTGTCAGGACCGAATTGGGAGTACAATTCCCTATGCTGCAGCCAGATTGACTTTGCGAGCTGAGCGACCCATCACCTCGCAGCTGGTATCTGCCGTTTCCAGCTTATTGGATCGTGGAGAGATCTCCAGTTTCACCGTCCTAATCTAGGCGGGAGAAGTGCATATTGACTTGCCAACACAGCGGTGCGTGATCGTGGTCTGGCCACCGGATTCAGCTATCCATAGTGTGGTAGTGTGGGCATGTGGGCTGTACTTAGACGGCTGTATCCATTCCGAGAGATGCCATGGCTGCGCGCGGTCTTGCGCGTCCCAGTCGACATTGAGCTGAAAGCGACTGGAGATCTAATACACGGATCTGAAAGAATCGAATTGAGTCACGCGGCGAGCCATGTGACCCGTGTCGGCTGACGGGCAAGAGCTGTGGCTGGAGCACTTCGCATGTCTATCTTAGGTAGTAGGTTGTATCTCTGACCCATCTCTACACTATACGATGGTGTCGCGTACATCGTGTGCGTAGACGAGGCTGCACTGCCCACAGCATCAGTCCATAGAGGAAGCGTAGACCTGCGGCGCAAACGTCTATACCGTCGTATTACCGCAGCCGAACCTCTTGGCGTATGTCCGTCGCACAGTGCCCTGGTGCGCTTCAGACCGGCTGTTCACCAACTCCGCGCGAGTAACGGTGTTGGTATCGCGGGCGCACGTTTCACACTCTGAATGCCTGCAATGATCGTCTGGCGTTCTGACAGACGATTGCTCGTTATTTTGGGCGCACCCCGTTGTTGCGACGGCTGCTATCTCGGATGGCAGCCGAAGTGCACGCTGAAAAATTTGTATGGAGGATCTCGTCTGCCGGGCCTACACAGCCTCCCGGTCATACAAGGGCCGCGGGCACCCGTATGCAGGTGTGGATTGTGTGGATGTAGATCGGCCGGTGCGTTTCTTCCAGAATCGTAAGCGGAGCCACTAAGAAACGCCATGCGTTCAGGGTGCACCACCCCCTGCAAGCGTTGCGTCATAGGCCGTGATATGAAAGAAAGGACAAATCCGCGCATATTCAGCATCCCAAGCCGTCTAAAACTATCGACTCAGCAATTTACAATCACTGTCGCGGCACGCACGAAGAAGACACTTATTAAACCCGACACTCCGAGCATAGCCGGTCCATTACATTCTACATTCCACACTACTCCACGGCCTACCACCTAGATCACCTCATCACGTCTCTCTAAACTCGGCGAGTGCCCCGGAGCCCTCGGCCAGTCACTCGCTAGTATAAAGCTACTTGCCACCCGCCTTGGTCCCTTACATTTTCCCTTCGACATAATGTTAGCGCTACCCACCAGACGTCAGCATCTTCCGCAACACCATCATACGCCAGCCATACCCTCACCACCGTCTTCGCAACAACACCTCTCCTACCAACAACCACCGCAGCAGTTCACCACCCAACATCTCTTTGACCAAAAGCTGCTCCACGACTATCTCGAGTCTCAGCAGCAGTCTTTCGGCACTTCGGCTGCTAGTGCGCCCAACTCGTTCATGACGAGCGCATACGACTTTGCGAATCCCGCCATTCGAATTCAACAGTCGACACCCACGCCCCAGATCTCTCAGACCGGCTTTTCTCAGCCACCGATGCTATCAACGAACACTGCCAACACCGGACTCGAGTCTTGGAATTCGTTCGGTAATGTTCAGGGTCAGTCGCTGCAGACACCGGTGCAGAACCAGAGCAGAGGACACCAGCGCGCGTCGTCTTCCTCCTCCGTAGGGTCCAGTGCCTCGCAGTACCAGGCAGTAGGACCTTCTGCAGGTTACCAGTACGTCGCTCACTCCGTGTTTTCGCCATCGTACTCAGCTGCGGTGGTTGACTCATTAGACATCGCTGACACACCTTCAAGGACCTTCTCGAACCATCTGCCGACTCCCACACACACGCCGACTCAAGACTCATTCATGAACACCAACACCTTCAATAACTATACGCCAACTTCGTCCAACATGGACCAGACCATGGCCGCACACATGTCGATGAAGCAAGCGCTCATGGACCAGGGTGATGACGTACCAGACTTTGCACACTCAGCAAGACAGTCGGTATCAAGTTACGACTCGCCTGCGACGCCACACACGGCACAGGGCGACGATATGGACTTCAAGGTCCCCGCAAATGGTGAGACTCTCCGCAAGGTCGACTCGTGGCTCTTCAACCAGTTCTGTACTTACGATGACCATCTAGAAATGAGACAGCACACTGTACCAAAGTTCGAAAGGACATACACAGACATCGCTGCCGACAACTTCTACGACCCCAGCACAGTCGCTGCATCGTCGATACCGCAGACAAAGCCGGCACAATCTTCGCTGTTGTCGCCGTATCGCAGCAACGCCAACGAGAACGTCCAGCGTGCGCTGCAGGCAGCACAGTACGCGCGTTCGCTCTCACCAAGCAGCTCAGCATCACGAGGTGATTCCCCGTTTAGAAGGGGCTCGCCGTATCGTCAGCCCAACAGTAGCTTCAACTCACCAATGGTTGGCACTGCTGCTGCTGCACGTGAGCAAAATCGACAGGCTGATGCGGCTTACGCAATGAAGTCGCAGATGCAACCTAGCGACGAAGCCAAAACGATCTCGCCAAAAGACGCTCTGTTAGATTACCGCGAGGCTGACGAAGACTCGAAGGCGCCGTTGTTTCCAGACGGTGGCGCAAGCGAGTACGACGGGCAATACACCGGTGGAAGTGGCGACCAATATAGAAACGCCACCCAAACCAACTTCGACACAACATCAACACAGTCCTACCGTCGTGACAGCTGGGCAACACCTCAGTTTTCATCAAATTTCCCGACAACCGCCGCTCCATCCCTACAACAACAAACAACGTCAAACTTCAACTTTGTTGCTCCCTCCGTGCAGAGCAACATTCACAACATACCACTAGCGTCAACATCACAGTACCGGTCCACGCCCAACAGCATGCCGTCAGCAGTCGATCAAACTCCGGAGTTCCCAGCACATTTGACATCCATGGAGTCGAGTGCAAGCGAAGCTGAGCCGCCAAATGGCAGCCAAAACAGCGACTTATTCCTGCGCAAGCCGACCTCCTCTGCTGCAGACTCGGGTACCTACTCGTGCACCTACCATGGTTGTTCACAGCGCTTCGAGACGCCGCAGAAGCTCCAGAAGCATAAGCGTGAGGGTCATCGAAACGCAAGTCTGAGCACCGCTATGACATCAGCGGCTATTCTCGAGCGGAACTCGCAAGCGGGGCCTCACAAGTGTGAGCGCATCAACCCGACCACCGGGAAGCCTTGCAATACGGTATTCTCACGTCCGTACGATCTCACTCGACACGAGGACACGATTCATAATGCGCGCAAGCAAAAAGTTCGCTGCGCACTGTGCGTCGAGGAAAAGACCTTCTCACGCAACGATGCGCTGACACGCCACATGGTAAGAATGCATCACCAAACACGCAAGCATCAGACGCAGCCTTGCTAACACTGTCGCAGCGCGTTGTGCATCCTGAGGTCGACTTCCCCGGAAAGCATCGCAGGCGCGGAGGAAACCATGACTGAGCGCACTTCGATGACACGGGCACTTCCGCGATCGCCGCGGAGTTCCATCGACTCGCGGCGATGACCCGCACATTCCAGAACGGCCGCGAATGCTCGACGCTATGCATCTCACCCTCCCTCCCTGCGTCGCGCGAAATTTCTGCGTCGGCATCTCGGACTGGCAGTTGCTTATTGTTCTTTCTCTGGATTATGCAAGAGCGAGGGATTGTGGATTAGTCCGCAGCAGTTTCGGCCGTTCTGTTGCTTATTTCCGCATCCCTTGCATTTTCCTTCGTACGAATCTGCGACATTGAATTTCCGGTCGGGTCCGACGTTGTCACATTGCATCGCATCCAGTTCTTCGCTGGTCGGAGACATGGTCGGTCTGGCGTTCGAAGTTCGAATTTTCTAGCTGTACTCTAATTCCCTTTGGTCCGGTTTTCGACCAACGTATGATTTGTTGTAATGGGTTTTTAGCGATCAACAAGCGGGCGTACGATAGGATGATTGATGAAGAGATGGGTTTTCACCTGGATGGCTGTATGTGTGCAAAAGCGATAATGACTACTAGACGGTCCCGCTGGCCAAGAGCCTGGGTTTCTTGGGAACAAATCGCAAAATATCGTCTTTTTCTCGATAATTACAGCTCGCGTTGAGCATGTCATAATTCTACTCTTTCGAGTCTTCGAACTCTACAAATATCTTTCAGTTTCCGTCTTGCTCGAGGACGAGCTGTACAACAGTCCTGTCTTCTCGTACACGTAATCTACACTTTTCCTATCGGAATATATAGCATCATCTCAGAGGGCCCCAAAAATGCAAGGAAATGTGAATGGAACATGGAGTAGTATACATGTAATGTAACTAGGAGGATACTAGAAGACATGAATGCAGTAATATTAGACGTACACATTTCTGAGGTTCCTCCCAGCTCAATCTTCCGTAGTATGAAGTGCTGCACAGAGCAACCTTTGTTGATATTAGACGTCAATCTGCCCTTACGAGTAAGTTCAATTCATCCACCGGAGACTCCGATCTCTCGTCACTAAAACACATCTCCACGTCCTACAATACCTCGCACCTTGCAGCTGACGGAAAGCCCTCCATATGACCTTACAATCTAGGCCTTTAGCTCACAATCTCAAAATGCACACATCTCGCACAATATACCTCCATTCAGCTACATATATCCCAAGCCAAAACACCACAGACCACCAAACGTGTCAGCACCTAAAAATTCAGTGCTGAGATCTCGATACAAACCACGTTGTGCTCCGCTGGCTTGCTTGTGTGCTGCAGCGCAACCCGGGTCTAGGCGGCGTACCGGCTGTTCTGCCCGTACACTACTCGGCTGTTGGGTGGGGTTACAAAAATGCAACATGCACAGCACAGCCCATCCCACCAACTCAAACTTGCATGTTCTAGAGCCTCATGGAAAAAACTACTGTTGCACACATTGTGGATTTCAAAGCAAAAGCATTTTTCGGGACACACACTCGGTACATAGTAAATAAATTACCGAGGTTCGGCAGTCGCGATGCAGCTGCACACAAGGTGGTGTGGAGAGGCGAGTATCACAAAGGAGAGACATGAGGATTCAGGGCAGTGTTGATTCTGATTTGAATTTTGCGGATGAATTACGGAAAGCTGCTGCCGACCCGATGCGGTTTGCCGAACCTTCGAGTCGTGCTCCTCTGGTTAATTAGACAGGATTTGACATGGGGGGGGTACGCCATCCATTGCAATGGCGTCATATAGGGCTGAGGACTGTCTGTTATCGATAGCAACGGTTTCCTGTAATCGCTGACAATAGTAAGCTGCTGGGACGCGACCCGCTCTGCGGGAGAGCGCGGATTCATCGCAAGAACGAGATTCGTTGTTTATCGAAGGTACATTGTGGAGACTTTTTAACAAAGCGGAACTCCATCACGTCCATCAGAAAAGTGACGTTATCGTGTTCCCCCTGGTAAGGGTGGTGCGGTGGGCAGACAGACGTCAGTTGCGCTCAGCGCGATTCTTCCCAGTCCTTCGTCATGGCTTTCATGCGACCTGCTTCTTTGCGACTAAAAGGCTCCACCACCAAATGCACTCGCCAGAAGATTCGCATGGCTTGCACGACTCGCTTTTTACAGTGCTGATGATCGTATTCCGCTTTGTGCTTTTACCGTCAGTCTGGGCTGGCTGTGATCCTTGCTTGATCCCATCGACGCCCACTACTCTACTGAGTAATACACTACGGTCCTCTAGCTGTAGCAAGTAGCAGCATCATGACATCCTGCCACTGCAACACACCAATAAAATGCCAACTAACCAACTCCATAATAATCAAGCAACCGCGGGACGACGACATCTATTGCAAAAGGCTAATTAATCTACCACGACCAACCCAACTAACTTAATTACACGACTTTAGGCGCGCCAAACCTCTGCATTATTAGTGAAGTCACCATCAAAACTCAGGAATCATGATCTTGGTCCCGCTTTCTCGTCAGGGTCTTTGCCGATCATGATGCGTTGCTCGTCTACCGCTGCGTCGTCATTGGTCGGTGCGACACGAGCATCAACCTCGTGGTCGATCGGTCCGCGGGGCGATTATATCACTTTTTGTTGTTGCGGTGCGGGCTATCGAGACCATCGAGATTGTGATGGGTTGTTGGATGGGACGTCGTCACGCGCAGGTTGTTGGGTTTGACGGGCGCGAGCTGGGGGGGATGTGTGGCTGGTGAGGGGAGGGGAGGTGTCGAATCGAGAATCCGAATGTGTGTTGGGTTGGTAGGGTAGAGGTTGGGACCGGGTTTAGGGTGTGACAGACATGCGTAAGTTCTTAGATGGTTGGTTGTAAGTCGCGTACTGCTCCTGATGTTATAGCTCTTGACTTCGATTGTCCGGACAGCCTTTATGGACTACAGTGGGAAGCCAACAAGGCTGCAAGATGTTTCCGAATGAAACAAGATGCAGTGAACATCGTCCTCATAGGCGGCAGTGGGTATCCTCCTTTCGTATGAGGACTAAGGCCTCATTTCCATACTTTTCGCTCTTCAAATGTTCAGTACATGTATCGTTGAAGCATGTCCTCTAGTCACCCTAAACATTCTTCGAGTACTAGGGTCTGGACCAGGGCAGTCAAATCTTCGCCAACCAAGGTCGAAAAGTATAAAAAGCACATCAATCGTATAAGAGCTGGGAAAGAGAGACACCGTTTGAACCGATCATAGAACTATGTGTCCTATACGGTGTCCCCACCCTCACACGACCCGTTAAGCGATAAACAGCAAGGAGCCGAGATAGCCACCATCAAGCAGGAGAGCGAAGCCCAAGGAGAGTTCAACGTGAGCATAAGACCGAGTTTCAGTATGATGGAGAAGTAAAATTCATCGAGACGAGGCGTCGTAAACATTGCCCTGTGGACCCGAAAATTATGGAAGATATTGAGCTGGATGATAAGATGATATCTACGCGCCAAATACGGGTTTAACAAAGCGTAGACATGTTCACACCGAGCGATCGCGGGTAGTAGTAACAGGCAAGACTATACCCGTACCCGCGCTGTGAGAGGCATTTCATACCTTCGCAGGTTTTCGAGATTCCAGGCATAATCTTTGATCCCTTGCCTGAAAAAGCACGATTAACCTACACCATCTGCTTTGTTCTTACTTGTTATTGCTCTTTACCTGATCCTCCATTCTGGTCACTTCGACGTTTCTCTTACCTCTAGTGACATGGTATAAATCGGTCTCACCTTGGCGCTTCTCTCTCACTTATCAACACATACCCAGCTGTGACCAACCTCCAACCATTCTAAAACTACGACATCTCGCAACCTACCGATTACCATCGACCATCCACTCGATCGGCCCGCTCATATACCGGACAATGGCCGTTCTTCCCTTCTGTCCTGGATTCACCGTCGAGATCCTCGTTGACGGCAAGCCTCTGCCCGAGTACGACGATATCAGCGATACGCCAACCCCGCCGAACACGGTCACCAAGTTCGTCGAGGCGCAGTCTGGTGCTAAGTTTGCCGTCAAGGTTACCGTTACGGAAGCCTTCCTGTTTCCTCCTGGAAACCTCTTAGGGAGATTGCTTTTCGATGGAATTTCTGTCCATGCACACATCATCAGTCTGAAACTCTCTTCCAGCAGAGTGGTCACACAATATCCTATCACGTTTCTCGGGTCGGCCGTAGATTTATGGTGCAAACATTCCGCTTCAAGAAGTTGACCGTTGGTAAGAGAGAACACATGACGACCCCTCCGAACTTATACAGTGCGACTACCTATGGTATATAAAGCTGACGCAATGTAGTTGAAGGCAGCAAGAGCCTGGTCAACACAAAATTGGAAGAGGGCGTGAGATCCATTGGCGTTCTCTCCCTAACTTTCAACTACGTTAAGAATCTTCGTCCCAACTACACTGACTTTCCACAACCTATAATCACCAAGGTTGCGACAGTCCCAGAGACGGCACTAAAAGGCGAATCCAAATCTCATCAGCTTAGGTCTGCCTCCTGATCTGTCTCTTGAGGCATATTTTCATGATAATGCTGTGTAAGGCGCTGACCTACGCGGCACAATGCAGTCTAGGAGAACCCCGAGATGCAGGATCTATGACTCCAAACTACTTCACCTTGGATTATGACTACGTCGGAAATACTCCCTTCGCCACGTTCAACTTCAAGTATCGTTCACTAGGTACGACTTATATCTGTCCCGCATTTGCTTCCCCAATGAATAACGAAGACCCTATAGATGCCCTTCGAGCCTTGCAGATCGTACCTCCTCCCGTTCCCCTCGAAGAGCGACCGGAAGAGGAATTGACGTACGACGAGCTCCAAGAACTGGTGAAGCAACTGAAGGTATGTCCAACTCTTAATTGTTGGAATGAAGCGACACATGCTGACAATATGTAGCGTGATGTCGCGGGACGCACCATCAAGGCTGAGCCTGGGGTGAAGGTCGAGAACAACAACGACGATGTCGTCATCCTAGAGCATGAGGGGCGCAAGCGTCGTCGTGGCCAGGATAAGGAGGTGATTGTGTTGGACTGAAAGCCTTCACCCACAACATGAAGAATTCTTCTTTGCACATATAGATCGGTACTGGATGTGTGAGCATTGGATGAGGACTCTGGGCGGGACTGTATGCTTCATCATGCTCATATCAAGTCTAGCTTTGAGGCTTCGTGGGTAAAGTACTTTCTTGGCATCAATGGTCATTTACATTTATTTTCATATCTCATCTAATACTTCAGTGAGATTCAGCAGTGACCTCTTCTCTTGTGATGCGCTCAAGGGTCGCTTTCTTAATCAGAATATCCCGCTCGTACCTTCCTTCCATACATGCCCCATTTTCCTTGTAGTCAGTATCCTTGAGAGATCCAATCACGTCATCAATCGGTCGCTCCTTTAAGGATTCATGTTCACAGCGTCGATCGGCTCTCACCACGCAGCGGCGAGACCGTACACAGTGCGCTTCACCCTCATCTCACCTCACCGCCGCTTGTTAGATCCACCTCTAATCTGACCAGGCGCTGAAGGATTACACCTGAAAACTGCCAGCTGTCTTACACACTCGCTCTCTCTTTCTCTCTCCCTCAACTCCATTCGTCCACTCCACACGACTGGTCAAGCTGTAGAGCGATTCCAGTACGACACCATGGCCATCCACGGCGACTTTCCAGGTCTTACGGTACAAGTGCTTGTGAACGACGAGCCACTCGAAGAATACACCGATGAAGAAGTGGAAGATCCGCCCAAGACTGTGACGCGATACATCGAGTGCCAGTCAGGTGCTGAATTTGCGATCAAGACGTCCTTTACGACAGGCTTTGACCTTATGGACCTTAATTTGAAGACCTGTCTTGATGGAGTATTGGCAAACAAAAAGCTTGCGAGAAAGGAATCTCTTTTTGATCCGGCTGGTTGGATCCAGGGAAGCACAAAGTGGAAAGCCGGTACAAGATGGTACAGGTCCAAATTCTCCTTCTCTAGGCTAGAACTCAGTAAGTGCTAGTGCCACGTCTGTCAGAGTCAAGTGATCGTGTGTTGATACAAGTTACAGTTGAGGGATGTGGCCAACCATGGGATGTAGAGCTTCAGAAGGCTCTTGAATCCATCGGTGTCATCACGCTTGAATTGTTCCGTGTGACGGAAATGAGAGAGAACAGGAACCCAAGTGGCATGAAATGTGAGCTATTGAACCTAGGCAAGATATCAGAAAAAGCCTTCAAGGGAGACGCGCGTTCACACCAAGCAAGGTATGGTACTATTACATGTTTTCACCCAGCTCTGACATAGACTAGCCTATCTGTGCCAGAAGAAACCAAGGCCGTAAACACCTCCACCGCGCTTCTAGAGAAAGAGCCGTTTGTTACATTCAACTTCAAGTATCGCTCTATGGGTAAGTTTGCCCTGTCTTAGATATCGCCATGGTTGCTAAATCTGGTCTCTAGCTGCACTCAAGTCTCTTGGTCTTCTACCCCGTACCCCGAGTCCGACTCCAGCTCCAAACCTGCCTGCATCCTCAACCCAGTCTACACCAATTAGTCTTCACGCGACCCCAGTTCCCCGTCCAAACAGTTCAACTCCTACGCCTAGGCCCGGTGCCATACTCATCAACCCGATCCCAAGTCCACAACAGACTTCTGTTCCACCTAGCTCTAGTGGACAGGATGGTCTCACCACAGAGGAGATCATCGCCATGATCAAGATATACCGAGGCCACGACAACGGGCTTGTTGGTCAGACTAGGAAGAGCTTGCTGGGACTGCTTAAGTACTACGAGGTAAGTAAACTTTCATGTTCGAAGAGCCGTTCGCTAATTCACTTCAGGCCAAGGACGACGAGAGCACTCCAGTTAAGTCGGAGATAGCCATGAATGAAGGCAGTGGTCGCCGGATCAAGCGCGAGCCAGACGACAATGTCGGCATCCGTGGGAACGAGAAGCGCCGTAAGAAGGAAGTCATTGTTCTAGATGACTGAGTACGCTCTCATATGGAGGAAACCGAAGATTTACATGAGGTCGAATATGATGCATGAATAATGTTCAGGCTTTAGGAGCAGGGATAAAAGGGTATGCATCTTATGGCTCAGTCTAAGCATCTGGGCATTTGCGTCTGTTTTTCTTTGGGATATGGAACCTCTCGGACCGGTCTTAATTGCGCCCGGCTCTCACTGAAGAGTGAGAGGTGGAAACTGGATATAGGTCTTTGTACCGATTCTCCACTAGCAAAAATCTAAAATGACCTGACTTCAAGTCATACTCTTCACCCACTTTCTCCAAACCATCTCCTATCAACCCTGATCTACCACCTCGGCGCCCCTGGTGTCGGCGTAACATACGTCTCACTCCACGTCGCCGTATACTTCTGCGACCCCACGATCGTCTGACTCTTCACGTCCGCATACGTCGCACTCGTAACCACCGAGTCGGTCCCAATCCACGTCGACCACGGCGTCGCGGTGGTAAGTCCCTTTACCGGGCCTACAGATACGGACGTGGTTTCGGGCCATGCACCGGACCACACGGTGGGGCCGGGGATGATGTAGTCGGTCACACAGGGGGTTGTGCTGGTCTTTGGTTTCTTGGTCTCGGTCGAGCAGTAGACCTGGATGTTTGTTAGATAGATATACAAGTGAATGTACGAAGTGACAAGGTCTGGGAGGGGGGAGGGATCTGTGGAAACGTACGTTGTGCACAACACCTGGGTCCTCGTAGCTGTATGCTCCAGGGAAGGAGACACCCTTTGGTAGTTCGACGGTTCCGTCACCGGTCACTTCGATCTGGACGCAGTCGGGGTAGAACTGCGCGCCTCGTCTTGGGTTTGCCTTGTAGGAGACGTCGCCTTCGTGCAGGGCGATGAGTTCAGCGCGGATAAGGTAGCTGTTCACAGACGTTAGCCTCCATATCTGCAAGCTTATTGTGTACAAACAACGTGAGATACATACTGTCCAGCCTTTAGACCTTGGGGAATACGAGCATTCATGTGCCCAAAGTTCTTTGCTAGGTCGGAGGTTGTGGACCACTTTCCTGCCTGGGGGAAAGGGTTGCTCTCGTATTTGCCTGAGTGCCAGATCTTGACGAAGGAGTTTTCTGTCGGTGGGTCCGGGGAGATGTATACGAGCGATGGGCCTGCATTTTCATCAGCATATAGCATGCTTTACCCGCAAAACGTTTCTTACCGTGATGGCTCGACGCAATCACATCGTCTGTGTCATTCCTAATCTCATGGTGCCTGTTCACGACAATTAATCTTCGCTCTGGCACGCTGCTAATGTTGTATTTTCGTACCAGTCAAAGGTGAGGTTGTCTCCAGGTGCCACCTTGATGGTGTCGTGAGCCGGCACATCACCCAAGACATTGCAGCGCAAGTCGATAGAGTCCAGATCCTTGACTGGTGAGTTGTTGTAACCGCCTTTGCCCGGTGCGCCGTTGTACGCTGGAATGCGGATCGCCTTCCAGGTGCCTTGGTCGACGCCATTAACGAAAACGCCCTGGAAGAAGTGAGTGAAAGCTCCAAAGCCAATTTCATCCATACAAGAAACATACCCAAATGAACGTATGAGCGCATGCCTGGCTCGCAAGGAGCGATAGCAGAAGTGCTGAAGTTCGAGCCATGTTGATTGACGAGGAGGACCGGATTCGAAAGACAAGAGACAACGAGAGCAGGCAAAATGTGTATCCAGGTAGAGGTCATGCGGGATATATACCCACACCCACACCAATGGTTGTATACATGGCGATGGCGTGCCGAACAGATTAATGTATTGCGATGCAATATATCCGATCGGGTCCAAACGGCTCCATATTGTTAATCTATCATCGGCCTGGGGAACATCGACGCGTCCCCGCTTATCTGGAGGCTCCAGCGGGAACATCGGTAGTGCTTCCGGAGATCTATCTTCTAGAATTGTATGCTGAGGCTGGTCGTGATAGTGTATCATCGTGCTGGGGTGGTGTCGCGATAACTTCAATATGACGGTTGCACTGCGCTATGAAAGCAGTCTGTATCGCTCGATGTTGTTAGCTTCGCGTCTCAATCTAATAATTCGAGCGATGAGAACGTGTGACCTGTTTTTCAAAGTCGATGAGTCGTACTTTGTTCTTTTCGTGATGGGGATTTGGTTAAGAGGATGACTCGTCAAGTTTGCAACGAAAGCGATGACACGGCAGGTTGGGATAGGTTGCATTCGTCGAAACGACTCCGAGCTTGAGCAGTGATAAAAGAGATAGAATATCTTCTGAGGAAAGGAAGCGACTAATATTGGTTTTGGAAAGAAAACTCGTGCCATAAGATCGGTATGAATGAAGGTGTTGTCGAAAGATGACCTGGTTCAACATGTTTCAACTTCCCATCAAAACTGTTCTTTCTTCTCCACCAACTGCATCCTCTCCAAACGCTTGATCTCGTCTAGACTCTTGAAAATCTCTTCTTGCGCCTGGATCCGCCTCTTCTCCACATGCACAAACTTCCATAAGCCAAAACCCACGACGGCGCCAAGTATGATTTTGGACAACAAGTTTGGACGACGACGAGCAAACCTAGAAGTGTCTGAGATGGTGGATGTTGAATACGGCGAGCGACCTGTTATGGGTGTAGGAAGCCGCGGTGAGTGGATGAAGTTTCGACGTTGAGCCATGGCGGATAGTTGATGGCTGTGATGCGGAACAGGAAGTGGTTTGGTGAGGAGATGGAGGGGTTTGAGCTGTGATGACTTGACTAGGAAGACATGGAGTACTCTTATAATCTGTTTAAGCTGATCGGGTCGTTCTTTTCGGTGTACTGCTCGGGCTGTTCGGGCACGGGTCAAGGTGGGTTTTTCGTTCCGGGACATGCTGAAGAAGGGTTTACGTGGAGTAGCTGGCCTTAATGAACTCTAAACATCATCCCGTAGTTACTAGAGCTTGTTCTGCATCACTTGAGATTGAATAGTGCATGATTAAGATGCTGTATGCAATGCGCATTCACCTAGCTGGCATTGTTAGAAACGCCGATATCTCCGCGAACAGCAGACATCAAGCAATTCGATACTGCCAGTTCTGCATCTGCTCTAGAAGTGGCGGCCGAAGCTGCCGCCGAGCAACAGATGGCTCAATGATGAACTGCGTGTCTGTATGTAACCTCTGCTGATTCCCAATCTCTCAGTCTACTCGGAACGAGTTTTCCAGATCGGGCGCCCAGCCATGGGCCTAGTCTCCTCTACGCGCAGCGCGAAAACAGGCTCGTCATGAATGATCTCGAGGCTGCCGTTAAGTAGTGTATGGTTGCTGGCGGTAATGAGGAGAAAAGGAAAGGGCGGTGGAAAAATCTGGAGTTTTGAGGGAGCTCGGAGAATCGGTGGGGCTAGGCTGGATTGGTCGAGTAGCGCGGCCCAAGAATGTCCACTCTGGCATCACCCACTCAGCAGGCCCGCGAGAGCTCTGGGAACGTATCAACATCGTGCTTTAGTTGCAGCCTTGGGTTCAGAGCTGTTCCGGACACGTCTCTCTTGATTTTGCACATCCCTTCGAGACACTTAGCAGCTCGCCCACCGCGTTCACCACTGTCCCCGCCAATTCGAACTTGTGGGCGCCCTCGGTCCCACCAAGACTCTCCCCGATAACACACTTGGTCGCAAGATGGCGGACTTCGAAGCTCTAAAGGACCAGTGGAGCGAGATTGAGGACAGAGATGGCGTCCGCCTCAGCTGGAATACCTTCCCCAGCTCGCGCATGGTATGGCCCACACACGTGCAGTGTTTATATACATGGAATGCTGACCTGTGGTGTAGGAAGCTTCGCGCCTTGTTGGTAAGGACCATCCGAAGTGCTATAGATGCACCAAGTCTAACTTGCATAGTTCCAATCGGCGCTCTATACACGCCATTGAAGGAGAAGACCGATACTCCATTGCTCCAGTATGCGCCCGTCGGTTGCAGACCGCCATGCGTGGCTGTCCTCAACCCCTTCTGGTATGCCAATTTCAACTCCTACAATTACAGCTAAAGCTGACAATGCCATAGCCAAGTCGACATGCGCGCCCGGGTGTGGATATGTCCCTTCTGTCTCCAGCGAAACAGCCTCCCCCCGCATTACAAGGACATTTCGGCAGAGCAGATACCCCCAGAGCTGCATCCGAACAGCACCACCATCGAGTACCTGCTCCCGCAGCCCGTGCAGACCCCACCCATCTTCATCTTCGTCGTAGACACATGCCAGGAGGAGGACAGCTTGAAGGCGCTCAAGGACTCGATCATCATGAGCTTGAGCCTGCTCCCGCAGTACGCTCTAGTTGGCCTGATCACATACGGTACTATGGTAGGTGTGGGACTGTAAAGCATAGAGGATGTTTTGCTGATAGTTGTAGACACAAGTCCATGAGCTGGGCTACAGCGAATGCGCCAAATCGTACGTCTTCCGCGGCAACAAGGACTACTCCTCCAAGCAGGTTCGAGAAATGCTCGGCTTGGGCCAGATGGCTCCTCGAGCGAACGTCCCACAGCAGCCTGGACGGCCTCCTGTTCTTCCTCCTGCAGGAGCCGGCGCGCGCTTTATCCTCCCCGTATCGCAGTGCGAATTCCAGTTGACCAACGCTCTCGAGCAACTGCAGCGGGACCCGTGGCCGGTCGCGAACGACAAGCGCCCGTTGAGGTGCACTGGTGTGGCATTGAGCGTTGCTGCTGGGCTGCTGGAGACAGACTTCATGAACACCGGAGCTCGCATTATGCTCTTCAGCGGTGGCCCAGCAACGGAGGGTCCTGGTATGGTTGTTGGCCCTGAGCTGCGCGAGCCCATCCGATCGCATCACGACATCGACCGCGACAACATCAAGTACTACAAGAAGGCTCTGAAGGTAGGATATGCCAAGAGTATCATTGTTTCTAGCAATTGCTGATCTGTGTAGTTCTACGAGGGCCTCGCAAAGCGCGTTTCGCACAACGGCCACATTGTCGACATATTCGCCGGTTGTTTAGATCAAGTCGGTCTGCTTGAGATGAGAGGTCTTGCGAACAACACTGGTGGCCACATGATCCTGACCGACAGCTTTACCTCCTCCATGTACAAGCAGTCGTTTGTACGAGTCTTCAACAAGGATGCAGAGGACAACCTACTCATGGCTTTCAACGCCGAGCTCGAAGTCCTTACCACCAAGGAGCTGAAGGTCACTGGTCTCATTGGGCATGCCGTCTCACTGAACAAGAAGTCTGTCTCTGTTGGTGAGACCGAGTGTGGTATCGGAAACACTTGCAAGTGGAAGATGTGTGGTATTGACCCCGAAGCGTCCTACGGTATCTACTTCGAGATTGCCAGCCAAGGCGGGCCCAACCAGATGCAAGCAGGACCGCAGAAGGGCATGGTGCAGTTCCTCACACGCTTTCAGCACTCTGCTGGCCAGTATCGTCTGAGAGGTATGTTAAACCGCTGAGTATGACAGGCGCAGATGCTAATTCTCACAGTTACCACTGTTGCTAGAAACCTGAGTGGTCCGTCCGGCGACCCTGCCATCGCACAATCTTTTGACCAAGAAGCCGCTGCTGTACTTATGTCGAGGATAGCAGTCTTCAAGGCAGAGGTCGATGATGGCCCAGACGTTTTGCGATGGGTTGACCGCATGCTCATCCGACTATGCTCGCGCTTTGCAGAGTACAGGAAAGACGACCCATCATCATTCAGGTACTTGCACATTTTCCAACTTCCGACATCCTTAAGCTAATCTGAAATAGGCTCGAAAAGAACTTCACGCTATATCCGCAATTCATGTTCCACCTTCGACGTTCACAATTCTTGCAGGTGTTCAACAACTCACCCGATGAGACCGCATTCTATCGACACGTCCTTAATCATGAGGACGTCAGCAACTCCCTCATCATGATTCAACCCACACTAGACAGTTACGGCTTCGATCACGAAGGTGGCCAGCCGGTTCTGCTCGACTCGAGTTCCATCCAGTCCGAGACCGTCCTTCTCCTCGACACGTTCTTCCACATCCTCATCTTCCACGGCGAGACCATGGCTGAGTGGCGCAAAGCCGGTTACCAAGAGCAAGAAGGCTACGAGAACTTCGCCACACTTCTTGAGGCTCCCAAGGAGGATGCAAAGGACCTTATCCAAGACCGCTTCCCACTTCCCCGCTTCATCGTCTGCGACGCTGGTGGTTCGCAGGCCCGTTTCCTGCTCTCCAAGCTCAACCCCTCCACCACACATACGAGCGGCACTTATGGTGGTGTTGCACAGACAGCTCAGACTATTTTCACGGATGATGTTAGCCTACAGACATTCATGGATCATCTCATGAAGCTGGCGGTGTCGGGCACCGGCTAGAACGTGAATTGGGTTACTGGACTCTTTTTACAGGAAAATATGGGCAGCTAGGTCTGGCGGGTGGGTTGCTGAGTAGGCGAATGATGGATCTCTGTGCGCCGGTAGATGAAGAAATGCAAGTATGAATAGGACTCATGGTCTCGGCTCGCGATCGGAAGTGGGCTCCAGCTCGTCGTTGAAGTAGCGTAGTGAGCTGGCACAGTGTTAGATGTGTAGAAATACAATTAGCGAAATGATGATCTTATTACTCTCTAGAGATTGTACGAGTTGGCCTTTTCCCTGTCTAGATCATGCTTCAAAGCCAGTTCAGCTGTTTCTCTTTTCCGTTTGCTCACTTTCGACCTACAACTTCTCGCCCCTCCAGTCCTTCGCCTCACTCCCCGCAACATGCACCTCCTCCAGCATCTTCCCTGTCCCCGGGATCTCAAACGGCTCGCACGGCAGCGTAACCGCAACGAAGCGCGCAGGCTCCGTCTTCGACCCATTATGCCACCTATGATTCGTGCCGCGCTGAATAACATGGTCCTAACATCACTTTATCAGCCTAACCCATCCACACACTTACAAACCGTTCCATCACATGAACAGCAGGGAGCAAAGAATAAGAAAAAGGGATACAATACATACACCAGGATACAAATCCACCCACTCCCCGGAATCCAACTCCATCCTTATATACCCATTCGTACAAATACTATAATCGATACTAACGGTACGATGCATCTGGCTCGTTCCCCCCGGCCCAATATCCACAACGAGCAGATTCGACCCGTTGCCCGTGGGACTTACGATGTCGCGGCCTGTGTGGCTGGTTGGGCCTTGGGGGGCGAGATAGGCGGTGATGTCTGTGTCGTTTTTGAGGGTTGCGGGGACGGTGGAGGTTGAGACTGGGTAATTTCATTTGGTTAGTTGTAGTAGAGATGGATGGATGGATGGATGGATGGATGGATGAGACGGGATGGGATGGGATGGGATGGCCTTCCTGGTGTTGGCTAGCGTGTAGGTATACTAGATGGAACGGAACGTACAGGACCGCGCGAAACCGCCCACGCTGGGAATGCCATGGTATAATTGCGGCGGCGAAGAGTGGATTATGCTTTTTCCTGTTTTGTCGTGCGTGAGGATGTAGCGTTTGTTGGGGGGGAGGGTGGTGACGGATTCGAACATGCTGCTGCTGCTGCTGTTTTTGTTTGCCATGGTTACGTGAAGATTCGGGAATAGGAGAAAGAAGAGAAAGACACCACGACGATAAGGTTTGAGTAAAAAACGTGCAAAGACGAATATTGATGATGGCAATAGTCAGAAGCTATGGTGAGTGTCAAAATTCAAGGTCAGGGTTTGACCATCTCGCGAATGGCCGACGAGTGCTCGTGTATTTATATCTTTCTCACACCTATGTCTACACACGTGCGGAGAAGTTACAAAGACCTTGGCAACGTAAGCGCATTAAAGTCAGCTCCATAGAGGTGGCGTGGGCTGTGTTGAGATTTGCGGGGAAATTCGTCGACCGAGTCATTGAGGTCGAGATCGACACAGAACGAAGGAACGAAAACACAAGATGAAGAAGTAATCATTGTGGCGGATGAAAACACTCCTGGTTCTAATCTAGGTTTTGGTATAGTGCTACTTGGCATGGTCATCGTAAGGAAAAGAATGCCAGATAAGCACTGGAAATGGAAGGTGTGGGATGTAAGCAGTCACGCACGCCATGCAATATGAACATAGGGCCATACGCTGTCATCGCCAGTAGTGTGATTTGGGCACGACTGGGATGTCTCCAGGCTCACCCTGGGTAAGTCAATGAAGCTCAAGCCTTGGCTTTCTTCGCCTTCTTCGGTTTGGCAGCAGCCTCCTGCTCTGGCTTGGTCTTGGACGCCTTCTCCTTCACCTCCTCGACAGTGGTATCCGGTTTGCTTCCCTTCTTGGGCTTCTTACTCTTGGGCGCAGGCTCAGCAGTAACCGTCTCTTCGGTCACAGCAGTAGTATCGAGGGCGACGTCAGACTTGCGCTTCTTGTCCTTCTTGCTCTTCTTGTCTGCAACAGGCTCAACAACCTCAGCAGCAGTCTCTACCTCGCCATTGGTCTCTTCCGCTGCCTTACTCTTCACGGCTTTCTTGCCTTTCTTCGCTGGGACGGGCTCAACGGCTTCGACGGGTTGAGCCTCCTCTTGGGCTTTTGCTGCCTTTTTTCCCTTCTTGCCCTTGGGTTGCTCTGCGACAGGAGCTTCCTCAACCGGGGCTTCACTCAGAAGCTGTTGAGCCTCTTCAGTCTCCAGTGCAGACGTTTGCTTTGGAACGCTCTCGACAGCCTTTGCTTCTGGGGCGGTGTATTCGTAGCCAAACTCCTCCTTCAGCTGCTTGCTCCGCCCAGTCCTCCTCTTGTTCTCATTGGCGACACGCTTCTCCCACTGAGATCGCTCAACACCACGCTCCATTTCTAGGCCCGCCTTCTTGTTACGGGGGTCGACCTTGAAGCGCTGACCAGCACCCTTGAAGAGATCAGGATGGACCTGCTCATCCGGCACGAGCTTGCACTTGAGGATGTGACCGAACATGAGGTAGTTGTCCATAGTTCGGGCGACGATGTCGGCGACCTCGGTGGAAGCGAACTCGACGAAGGCGTAGTGCTTGGAGGCGCCAGTCTTCTTGTTGCGTGAGAGACGGAGGTGGTTGACTTTGCCAAATTGCGAGAAGTATTTCTTCATTTGGCCCTCGAAGAAACCACGCGGCACACGTCTAGGCGCGGTGTTAGTGACATGGTCGTTACGTAGGTTCAATGGCAATACATACCCAACATAGACAACGCCAGGTTTGTTAGACTTGTTAGCATGCTCCGCTTTCTCGATCGCTTTCCGTTGTGACTTGGTGAGTGCTGGCACTTCAACGTCGTCATCGAAGTTCAAGTCTTCATCTGGATCTTCTGAATCGCCGTCGCTCTCAAAGCCAGCAAGTAAAGCTGCGGTCTGATCGTCTTCCACAGCATCCTCCTCGGCCTCCTCTGGAGCAGCTGCGACCTCAGTGGTCTCTTCCTTTTGCTCAGCTTGCTTCTTGCCGCCCTTTGCCTTCTTTGACTTCTTGGCCGTGACTTCCTCTTCAGCTTCGGCTGTGGTGTCCTCGAGAGGCGCTACATCGGCCTGCTTGCCTTTCTTCGCCTTGGCCTTCGACTTTGGCGCTTCTACCTCAGCGACAACGGGCTCAGACGCCTCGCCATTGGCTTTGGCAGTGGTCTTTCCCTTCTTGGCCTTGGTGGGTTTCGCAGGCTCAGCAACGGGAGCTTCTACTTTGTCGAAGAGATCTGCAGCCTGTTTGCGCGAGGACTTGCGTTGTACTGGCTTCTCGTCGACGGGCGCAGGAGCGGCAGCAACATCGTTCGACTGTTTGGGCTTCTTCGCTTTCGGCGCGGAATCTTGGGCGCCTGCGCATGAAGATTAGTGAGGGTAATTTTACAATTGCACCAGGATTCCACATACTCTTGCGCTTCTTGCCTTTGGTGTCTTCGGCTGCCATTGCGATTGCTTATGCGTGCGTCGTTCGTGGTCGAGTCGCAAATGTGGTGGGCAGAAAAGTTCAGGTGGGAAGGAGCTCGGGCCAGTAACTTTTTTTGAGGAAGTCGCGCTAGCGAAAGGCCGCCAAGCTGTCGCTGGTGACCGTGAATGACCCCAGATATCGAACAACACCTGCCTGGAAACATTTCTCTTGCTCACAGAGTATAGTCGAAGTCTACTTCGTCCGAACATACCACCTGGGAATACGATCATTGCTGCCGGGCGTTGCCATAGCTGTGTTCTGGGCCTCGACGCCCACGCCTCTCTACGAAGCCTGTCATCTTGATTTGGCCCCAAAATGGCGCCAGGAATCGACATGAGCGATAAGAATGCATGGGACGACTCCATGTTAATCAACTCATGGGATGATGCCGTGACTGAGTACAAGGTACGATTGGTCACATGCATGCTACCCTCCATCGACTTACACGTGCGTAGAAATATCACAGTATCCACAAGTCAGGCAAGAGACTGGAAGATGCTCTGACCGAGGAGGAGTTAAGAGAACTACGGGGGTAACTAAATCATCGTATACTTTAGATCTGGTGCTGACATGTTGCAGCGACTACGGAGACTTGATGGACGAAGCAGCCGCAGACTCGGAAGCGGCGAATACTAATGGCGATGCGGATCAAGAAGATACCGAGATGTCACCTCCGGGTTCGAATGGCGTCGAGCATCTCGCCCAAGCAGAGATCCAGCAGCAGGTACGCTTTACATGCCGAACACCTTTTGTTGTACCGATCCCTGTCTGACAAATGGTAGGAACCAAAAACTTCCGAACAACAGCAGGCCCAGTCGGTCACAGCAGACAAGCCGGCGCCGCATGACGGAGCTCTTGCAGCTGCGATGCCACAGGCTATTCTCGGGACTGGTGCGTATCCGCCTAAACAGATGTTGTTCCCGGATTGCGTGGGGAAACATTGGCACTCTGAAACATTCTGACTCCTGACAGTGCAAGACGAGAACCTCAAGAACATCATGATGTCTTGGTACTACGCTGGCTACTACACGGGATTGCACGCGGGACAGCAGCAGGTACCTAAAGACACTCCGCCGAAGCAGTAGTGGGGAACTCAATGACGACCAACGGAGGCAGTGCACTTGAAAGATGAAGATATTAAACAGCGCTCAGACGCGTATTCGAAGAAGAATAGGAATTGAGGCTCAAATCCACTCTTCTAGACCAATGTGAGTGAGCAATGCCCTCGCCTAACCCTTGCGCGCGACTGACCACCAACAGTTGGTGCCTCACAGCGCTCGGAAGCGCAAACTGCGAGATGATGGGCTCTAATTTTTCATGCGGCGACCCATCTTCCAGCCTCTCTGTTCAGGCGCCCCCACTGGATGTTCCGTTGCGAAAAGAGGTTGGGGGTACCTGGATTGCCTATTCGAGACGTTCCTGGCGTGAAGCGAGACAGATCTGCGACACTCCCGCGACAACCTCGAACCCACCTCCAACAGTTCAGGCTTCAAACAACCCCGGCATCCCCACTAAGCGAGTGCGCATCTCGAAAATCTGTCGATTTTTGCAGCCGTCGTCCCGTTTCCTGCAGTGCGTCCCTAGTGGAAGGGGTGTGATGTTTCGCCATGTGTTCGGCCTGCCTGCGACCCATCAGGGACCCAATTTCATGCGTAGATTTAAGTAGTAGATGTCCCAGGCACACTCTATCCGTCCATCCTCCTGCCTCATAACTGTCTCGGTGCCGGTGCTCTACTCTCTTTCTAGTCCTTCTCTTCATCGTCTTACTATTATCCGAGCCGGCCCTCGTAGTGCCTTTCAGTCCTTCCTTTCCCCCTTCAACGGTTTATTCATTGCTTGCAGCGCAGGCACTTACATTCTTTTCGACTCTTACGAGACTACGCAAATCTATTCATAATGAAGTACTTCGCAGCACTATCGATGGCGGTTAGCCTTGCTGCCGCCCAGATGCAGGTCATGAGCCTACAGGCCCCAACACCAGCAGCCGGCGCCGCAACACATACAGTGGGTACTTTTCGCTCAAGCTTTTGACATTTATCTAACAAGTCAAGGTTGTCGTTGGTGGATTGAAGGCAGTAGCAACCGGAATGGCGCCCCGCCTAGGATACACACCCGAGTCGATCACGGCAAACATTGGCGATGTGGTTACGTTCGTCTTCATGCAGAAGAACCACACCGTGACGCAATCAACCTTTGCCGATCCCTGCCGAAAAATGGATGGAGGCATGGACTCAGGCTTCATGCCAAACCCCGAGGGCAAAGAAGGTGTTGTATGGAACATGACTGTGCAGACCACCGAGCCGCTCTGTAAGTCACCAGTCTCGCAGTAGGCCAATGAATCCAACTAACGTGTCTACACAGGGTTCTACTGCAAACAGCAAACTGGTACCCATTGCGGAGTAGGTATGGTCTTCAGCATCAACGCGGCCACCACTGGGGACAAGACCATGTCCGCCTTCAAGCAACTCGCCGTCAAGACCAATGGCACCTCCCTTCAACCCGGAGCTCTTCAAAATGTCGACCCCGCAGCTGCTGCCGCCGCAACTACCGTTACCGTCTTGGCCGGAGATGCAACTGCCACGTCCGCAAACGCCCTTGCCACAGCCACTGTCATCGCTGGAGCCGGTCAAGACGGTCAAGGCCAGGCTTGCACATGCAGCTGTCTGTGCGGCATGAACTCGTTCCCCGCGAGCGCGGCCATCAACAACTTTGGTGGCTTCCCCGGCATGATCGCATAGATGTCGAAGGAACGGGTTGGAGAATAGTAATGACTTCGGCACGAGGCGGGATGGGGAATTTGGCTTCTGAATGATGGGTATCGACGGGCTTCTGGTCGGCAAGTCGACCTTTATACCATTTTATTGTTTGCACAGGACTTGGAGGGCGTTCGCATTATACCGTAATCCATGCCTGCGATAGTCGCGCGGTTGTGGTGTTCAACTTGAATGTAAAAATAAAGCATAGAATCGAATCCAAGAGATCGCACTTCATCACCCTTCACTTCTTTCAGCAGTTGGAGATATACCTTTGAGGAGATCTTGCAAAGTCCTAGTGTTGTCAAAAGACTAAGGGCGCGGTGGGCAGGCATCAATCACAGCAGCTGAAAAGACAAATCGGTGTATTCGTTACCCAAAGAAAAGCCCAGCACACCTCAGCTCCTCACACCAGATTCAAAAATGCCATGAAGACTCCACCTCTTGAAAATCTAAACATCGTGCCCGCAATCAGTTCGATACTCGATCGTCGCTCAGCGTTCACCGCGAGGCTCGCAGCTTATTTCTTGGCAGCGCCCTCTGCAGCTCTCTTCGCTTCGGCTTCACACATCGATATGTTAGCGCACCCCATCACCCATGCTACACGAAAACGAGGGAAGAGAGAAGAAACAGGTAGGTGACGGAGGGGAGCGGACGTACCAGCAGCCTGTTTCGCGCGCATAATCGCCGCCTGGTCCTCTTTGGTGCGGGCAAATTCTGTGCCGGATTGCTGTGCTTCCGCATTAGTCACACCGTCCACAGCCTTCCTAACACCAAGCACGTACAGTGTTCTTTGATTTCTGTAATTCACCGTTAGCACATACTGTCTGTGAATAGAAGTTGAAGGCGTTGTAGAGTAAGGTATCAGTGGTGTCTCGTTGAGGCAAAAACATACCGTTCCAGCCGCCGCCTTGAGGTTCTTCTCCCGGGCCTTGTCACGCTGGTTTCCACGAGCCATCTTCGTAGATTCTTTCTCAAACCAAAATCTATTCAATTAACCGGTCGGGATGCTGGCGTAGCTTGTAGGAGCTGGAGGTATTCTGCGCGGCTGTGGAGTTTAGTGGTTCAAGTGCAGTAAGCGCGGTCGAAGTGCAATAAAAATAGCGCGGTTTGCTGTTTGACGAATGGGAGCGACTGGCGATTCGGGGCTAGAAGCGGCCATCGAAGGGTGCGCCACGTGGACGAGCATTCACGGGGAGATATTTCTAATGAACACTTGGAAGCAGCTCGAGGCCAATGTCACGGGTATATCAGACTCGGGTGGGATCCTGTGTCACCGCTGGGAAGAAATCGGGGTACGAGCCGCCTGGTCACGTGACTATCGATAAATCATCTTTCCAGAGGCTTAATAGCTCCTCGAGGGTTCGTCCAAATACAACAGCTACCTATATCTTTACTTCTGCCTATAGTGCCCTCACAGATGAAATGTGAAGAAGCAAACTAGCTATCAGAAATTCAAGTAAGTGTTATAGTCTGAATTCCTCCTCTACAAATCTTTGCGCCTACGCTGAACTGTGTAACGCACTTTGATAGCAGTTTTCTTTTATGATTTCTTTGTTTAATTTCTACTCTTCATATGTACTTTTTTTGCTCCTGCCAGAAGCTATACTGAGCTACCTAGGTATCCTTCTAAGAGATGGTTGCGTTAGGAGCGAAGCAAGTCTTATACCCTCGCGTCTCGCTATAATGCCTAGTGCAGTTGTTCGGACACGGGGCGGTCTAAACAGTATTGATTAGCACCTTGCCCAACGACGCAGTATTGCGGCTAAAACATCAGCACTCACCTCATTATACTGCCAGCTGAACAACGGATCCGTCTCATTCGTCAGGATCTGGCCCAGCATACTCGTCTGGAACCCGGGCAACTGCCGACTTTGCTGAAATACATCGTAACTCGACAAAGTCATGACGCCCCAACCCACATTGTAGTTGTGCTGGATAGTCGTGCCGTAGATGTACTCTTTGAAGCCTGACCATCGGATTGCAGATGCGCACATGGGGCACGATTCTGCGTTCGTGTAGATGCTGAGCTCACCCCAGGCGGCGAAAATCTCGGTGGGGGTCATGTTGCGCGCTTGGAAGACGGCGGTACAGGCGTTGATTGCGGAAATCTCGCCGTGGATGCTATGAGCTGGTGAGTACTGATCTTTGGCTACATACTTCCGAGGGATGGCAGGAGGATGGTTGGACGTACGTTGGATCTCCAGTCCTAAAGTTGGCGCCGCGGCAGACAACTTCATCAGCGGTATGGTTTACAATGATGGTGCCATATGCAGCGAAGGGACAGGGCCCGCTTTGTTCGAAGAGCGCTTCATTCGCCTTTAGGACAATTCAGTTCTGGTTGAATAAGATGTAAGAAGGATCGTGACGTACTAGTCGCATATATTTCACCCGAGAACTGTACGGTATGCCATTAACCACTAGCCCAGACATGTCTTGATCATCATTAGGAACGACGAAGTGGCATGCTACGGTGGAAGCAAGTAGGGCTAGAGAGCCTAATTTCACGAGACTGATCATGGTCGAGCGGTTGGTGCGAGGCAGTAACAGACAGGAGTTGAGTGAGCACCCGTTGAGAACTTATGCACCAGCGTTTGGTCCGTTAATTCCTCCTTGTGTCCGTCTTTCGGGTTCTGGATTGCACCCCATCCTTGAAAGCCTTTGGACGTTGCGGTAAACTGCGTTGAACGAGTCATAACCAGTCGCGATCATGCGTACGCGGAAAGCCGCATATGGAAACCGGTTGTACGCTAGGGGGCTAGCGGCATTGATAGAGCAAGAAGCGAGTCAACCCGGGGTCGGAAGCATACTGTCGATGTGGAGACCAAGGATACTTATCGAGGTGATTCGTAACAGTGGTCGGCCGGCAATGTAAGCTATATCTATTCCTCAGTTCCCGTGGTATGTATCGCATACCGTGTACGATCGCCGACGGCGAAACAATTAGGATATCTTCCCGGCCTCACCGATACCGTCGTAAAGGTCCGTCGCTATGATTCGGGTCGGCGCAAATACCACGTGCCGGGCTACCGAGTTCTCAAGGTCTTGCACGCTAAGGAGTACTGAAGTTCCAAGTCCTAGGTAGTGGTAGTGCGTCAAGTTGGGTTCCTTTGTCTGTAGTTATCGTTCCGTCGTCGTCAACTGTTGTCATTCCCTAGGAACTGCCAAAATCGACAAAATTGACAGCAAAAAACTATAATCCAGTCCTAGTCTAGACAGAAGTCGTGTCCTTTGGATATAGCTGCTTCTAAAGTAGACTGACTTCGGCTTCTTAGAGTGAATGTCTGGTTGAAGAGGGAATATCTACATTTTTCTCTCATACCAGATCACACGCATCATGTGAGTAGGTTTTGTTAATTAAATAACAGGTTATGATGCGTCGTCAATTGTCGTCATAAAAAAACAAGTGACACGACGTACCCAAACAGGACCCCTGTTAGACTCCCTTGTATTACCACAAATTAGCGTCAGCTTCATCTAATGTACCAACCTACCGGACATTTCCATTATATCACGTCAATATTAGTACTCACGACCTATAGGTTTAAGCCCTGCAAACGTAAGACTGGGCTTCAGTCGCGTCAGATGTGGGAGCAAATTGTTTGTCCAACATGTCACCACAGCGTCCGAATGATCAACCGTGAACTCTAAAGGGAATCAGCTCCCCCCTTCTCACATCTTAATCTACTTACCCGCCTTCTGTCCGAAAAAAGTCGGCTGCAACGACGTATTTGAAGATGCGTTGCTCCTTCTCCCTCGCCGCTATTGTAGCAATTGCGACCGCATTACCAACGTCAGATCTGCAAAGAAGTGCAAAGTTGTTCACAGTCGAGTTGGCGCCTGGAGTAACTAAAGAGGTGACTGAGGCTGAAAAGTTCGCTTTAATAGATGTACGCATATCCTTACACGAAGCGCTTTCAAGCCTCGGCGACTGAATCAAAGTCTATAGGAGGGCGTCGGCTTCATCGACGTCACAGACTGGCCGCAGTCTTCCAGGGTTCTCGCAAATCGATTGTTGGTTACATATCCGACGGAGTTGACGCAGGGCGAATCCGTCCAAGATCTGATCAAACAACTTGATGGCACGAACATTCGAAGCAATCTCGAAATCTTCAGCAACTTCAACAATCGCTACTACCAATCTGAAACAGGCAACCAGTCTGCCGAGTGGTTACTTGCACAAGCACGCAGCTATGTGCCGTCAGACTCGCCAGTCACGGTGTCGATATTTCCGCATGTGTATAGACAGAGCTCCATAATCGCGACAATACCCGGCAAAAGCGCAAAAACCATCGTTGTCGGCGCACACCAGGATTCTATCAACGGTGCGGCCGGCGGAAACAGGACGACCGCAAGGGCTCCTGGCGCTGGTGTGTTACGCCCACGCTATATGAGCTGATCTCGTGCTAATCGCTTCCTTAGACGACGATGGTTCGGGGAGTATGACCATCCTAGAAGCCTTCCGCGCTCTCTTGAAGAACAGCACCATCGCCAATGGTGACGCCTCGCACACCATCGAATTCCACTGGTACGCTGCCGAAGAGGTGGGCCTGTTGGGCTCAGGCAACGTCTTCAGGGCCTACGCCGATCAGAACCGCGACATAGCTGCCATGTTGAACCAGGACATGACGGGCTACACAGCGGGCTACACGTCCCGCAACATGACACCTAAGTTTGGCGTCGTGACTGATAATACTGATGTATCTCTTACCGAATTCGCTAGACTCATCATCAAGGCGTATACGAAGACCGAGGCAGGAGATACAGAGTGCGGGTATGCCTGCTCTGATCACGCCAGTGCAACAAGGGCCGGTTATCCGAGCGCATTCGTGTTTGAGGGGGAAATGCATGGACCGAACGACAATCCGTATGTTCATACGGCGAACGATACGATTGAGCAGGTAGACTTTGAGCATACGGTAGAGCATGCGAAGCTCATTGTGGGGTTTGTGGTTGAGTTGGCTTTTGCTAGTTTGTGAGATAGGTGCATTTGATGAAGACGAAATACTTCGTTCGGGTATGTTTGCTGTTTTTTGTTGCGAGACGATAGTGAGTCATTGTCGTAGTATTGATGTATCCGAAATCTTCACCATAAGCATCTCGACTTGGAAAAATAAACCTTAACTTACTTAACACATCATCTGGATATTATAGACACGAACATTAGCACATCAGTTGTCTGTAGGTCAATAAACGATAAAAAAAAAAAAGAAGTTCGAATGTTCCCGAGCGAACTCAGGCACGATATGTCCCCTTCGTGGATCGAACACGATACCTCCAGATTTAGTGACCGAAGACTTCAGTCTGGCGCTCTCCCAATTGAGCTAAGGAGACCGGATGGGAATTATGAAAATTTAATTATCTAGCTGCAATATATAGCCAGCTGTTTTGACTCAGACGCTGCCCCTAGGCAGTTCGGATATTTTGACGACCCCTGGAGAATAAAGAAAAGCGTTGTGTAGTCAGGGGGGCGGGGAAGTCAAGCGAGGGCCAAGTGTGGATCGGTCTCCGGCAAAATCCAGTTTGAAATGCGGTTACATGCTTCGGCTTGGCGCGGAGTTTGTTTACGCTATGACCTCATGATTCTCTCTACATAGTTCCTGCGGGAAGCCGACTTCTTCGAGCGCTTTACGCGTCTCTATACATCCAGTACTGCATATTTACATTGCTGAAGCATCAACATGGCTATCGTGCAGGATTGGCTGCCCCCGACGCGTGAGAATTGGGAGCTCATCTGCCAAATCTGGCAATACTTCCCGCTTGTAAGATTACTCCCCGCATATATCTCCCACCCTTCGCTAACGGCTGATGCTTGCCTAGATTACCGCAGCACAATGGTTGACCGACTGGTATCCGCAAGGGAAGACTTCAGACGACTCTCGGTTCAACATCGATGGGAAGATTGGATGGGCGACGATGGAGTCGGCAGGCTTCATCACCCTGCTGTACATCATGTACACACTTCCAGAAGAGTTAGGGATTGGGGAGCTGCCATGGGGTAACTGGACAATGGCTGGCTGCTTCGTCAGTCTCACTAAATCGCGCTTTATGAGCCATACTAATCAGCACGCAGGTCATCCATTACATCTACCGCGCAATCATCTCACCCCTCTTCCTGAACCCGAGTATGTCGCCCATGAGCCCGCTCGTCTGGATCATGGCATTTGGCTTCCAGATGTTCAACGCCATCTCAATCGGAGGGTACCTCGCGGGCTATGGACCGACAACACAGTACGAGTGGGCTGGACGAGCTGAATGGATGTTCGTCGGGCTCGTCATTTGGTGCTGGGGACTCATGGGCAACATGTTCCATGACGACGACCTGCGCGAGATCAGGAGAACGGCGGATCGCAAGCAGCGCAAGGAGGCCACGGAGCAGGGCAAGCCTGTGGAGAAAGTGGACAAAATCTACATGATTCCAAAGAATGGGCTGTTCAAGTACGTCCTACATGCGCACTATCTATGCGAATGGATCGAATGGGCAGGCTGGTGGATGATTGGGGGCTGGAAGTGTGTTCCTGCCCGGACCTTTTTGGTCAATGAGGTGACTACCATGCTTCCGCGCGCGCTGCAGGGCAAGAGATGGTATGAGAAGAAGTTTGGCAAGGAGAGGCTGGAGAACAGGAAAGCGGTGATTCCAGGCCTGCTATGATCTAGGCTTGGGTGAACAGTGTTGTCGTGGTACGCTAGCAGCCAATCTTTTTGCCTCCACTGCTGTGGATGGATATGTAAAAATGTAAATGTAATTGTGGCTTTGCTCAATCCAATAAGACTGTGCAGTGTTAGCTGCATTGTTAGCAGCATGCAGACAGGCGAAGGTACACTAAGCATGACTAGGCCGAGCCTCAAATGTGTTTCATGAAAGTCACTGGTTGCGATATACGAGGAAGTTGAACATCTGACCGCAGGCAGGGGTGCATAATCGTCCCGAGCATGGTAAGATGCTTCCGGTGGTCGATTTCTCGGCTCACGGGTGGAAGTTCGGCAGCAGCAAATATTGGCAGGAGCTGATCACGAAAGACACGAGGACACATGATGCGCAATCGCGTATCGCTGCGGGAAAGCTTATTTACAGATTCCCCTCTTCAGAAGCCAGACGCGCTTGTTGAAGCCGTGGTGCGCTGTCTGGCGGCTAGCGGCGCAGCGCCAGACACGGGACTGTAACGTGCCGAGGACACTCTGACTAGAGACAATAAGTGCTATCAGCTTAATTTAGAGTGGCGAAATTGGTCTAGCCCTTAAGGCGAACATTTTGAAAGCTCCACATCCTCTGCGCACTTGCAATTATGTGGTCGTCGAAAAGGTGGATTTTCCTTAGCTTCGATGATAACTCTCGCGACCTCCCTGCTTGCAAAGCTATTTGTTCGTTTGCAGTGTTTGCGAAGAATATATACTAACTAAGCTGCTAAATTACCTTATCTCATCAGTCAAGATGGCCGAGCGGTAAGTTCTGTGTCCTTATGTCATCATTAAACACCAACCTAATTTATTACCCCTAGGTCTAAGGCGGTAGACTCAAGATATGTAAGCATCTTGCCTTCTTTGAAGGCTTCTACTCACGAAAGTGGCGTGGGTTCAAATCCCACTCTTGACATTGTGTTTTTGTCCTGCTGCTAGCATTATTTTTTGCTCCACGGGCACTCTGACTAGACAATAAGTGCATCACCTGTCCACAAAGAAAATGAGACACTCCGTGAGCACGGCCCGCAACATAAGCGAAAAGTGTCTCGTTTTTTCTGACCAGGTGGTGAGTGCTATCAGCTTAATTTAGAGTGGCCAAATGGACCAATCATGCGCACACGGGCTGAAAGAAATAGGAAGCTCGTAAACAGTCGGAAAGATGATGTATTTGTCTTATTTGGGAACAGGGGGTCACAGGCTGGGGCCGTCGGGAGATGGCATCATGCACCTACTGTGCAGTATACACCTCTGTCGCGCACCTGCGTCCGAGGCTGGTGCTGTGCAACGAGCGTCCCAGCGATCGTCTCTGTGTATCTCCAGCACGCGGCGGGAGGAGATGAGACGGGAGGTTTCTCAAACGCACACAGCCACGCGAAGGCCGAGTTGGTCTCTAGCTTGCAGCATCCGCCTCTCCCAACTGCCCTTTCGAGCTGCAGCTAGTCATCTTTGGGCGCATAAGACTCCGCTTTTCTGTTTGGAAGGTCGCCGCCAGGCAATAATCGCTGGGTAGCAGCAGCAGCAGGGCGCGCTTGGCGTCGACTGCTGAAAAGCGTCTCCAGCGCCCGCTGCGCTGGCATTGCCCTTCTGCTCGATTCACGAAGCGCTCCCTGACGTCTGGCACTAATTCACGTCGATATTGGCTGTTTTAATTGGCACCCGGTCAGCGCACAGCACAGGGCTTCGCGTGCATTGGGTTCGGCCAGGGCGCCCGTCGGCTACGGATCAACAGGAGCTTGGTGTCCTTGGGATCGCCCTCTCTCCCGCGCCGACTCCACTCCCTCCTGCACAACCTCCTCTCACCCACTCAGGCTCCTCCACTGCGTGGCTCCTCGCAGCCCCGAGCCATACATCACCACTCTAGAGCGGAGACGCCAACAGGATCGCCGCGCATTCTTATCGTTTCAGCAGTACCAAGGTCCTACTGCTGCATTCCGCGACACTAACATCCTCACTTTCGACCCCGGCGGCATCTTTTATCCGCCCTCGTCGTCGTCGCCTAGCTCACTCTCGCTCTTGCCTGACCTTTAACACTCCTCACGTCCTTCGCGGCGTGCGATTGTCGTCAGCATGTCGAGCAACAATGCCACTGCTGGTACGTCTCCTTCTCTTGTCTCCTCGAACGCTGCCCCATCGCAGTCTCCTCCCGCTGCCTCCTCTCCCTCTCCTCTCTTACCCTCTGTAACACCCTCCGCAGCCCCCTCAGCGGCTCCCACACCGTCAGCCGATCCTCAAACGCCTTCTAATAATGAGCCCTCAGCGGCACCGTCTACGCCAAACGCTCCCGCGTCGAGTGCTGCCCCAGTGAGCCTACCACCTTCATCACCTGCCCCAGCAGCACCGTCATCGAACGCTCCTGCTTCGAACCCACCTGCACAATCGTCGGCAGCACCACAGGAAACCCAAGTCATCACCGCTCCCTCGGCTGCTCCAACGGCAACTGAATTCCAGACATCAATTATTGTCATCACCCCTTCTGCAACACGGGCTGGAGAGACACCAGCAGTGATCGTCATCACCTCGGTCCTTACTCCAACCAACACGGCTACAAAGCCAACTAGTGTCACTGGAGCCTCAGGGTCCGCGAGTCCGTCCAGCTCCAACTCAACCGAGCTGCAAAATGCACAGAAGGAGAGTAGCCATGGACTGAACTCTGGTGGAAAGACGGCCATTGCTGTCGTTATCCCGGTCGTCGTTGTAGCACTGCTCCTACTTGGCGGTTTGTTCTTCTGGCGGAAACGTAAACAACGCAAGGTTGCCGAGGACGAACGCAGGAAAGAGGTGGAAGAGTACGGCTACAATCCCAACCACGACCCGACGCTCCCTGCCGTCGGTATGGCCATGGCCGAAGACGATAGCGGCTACCGAGGATGGGGCAACACGACCACCAGCTCGAACCGCAAGGCTTCCACCACCCTTACTTCCGGCATGACCTACTCCGACAGCAACAGCAACCCCGGCGGATACGCAAGCCCCAATTCTCCAACTCATGGTGCCTACTCGGACGCAAACTCAAACGACCCGCTTGTCAACGGCCGCCGCGAGACACTGGACTCGGACGGCATTGGCGCCCTCGGTGCCGTAGGCGGTGCAGGAGCTCCCAACTCTAGCCAAAACGCCTCGGGTGTACACCGCGGTCCCTCCAACGCCTCATCCTCCTACTCAGCAGCCAACCACTCCGATAACTCGGGCGAGTACCCTGGCATGCCCGTTGGCAACCCACAAGAGTTCTACAACGAGAACCAGGGCTATTATCAGTCTGGGCCGTATGGCCAAGCGGATCCGTATGCGGGGAACCAACAGCCGATAATACGAGACGTGAGCGCACGACGGAATACAAGGATTGAGAACCCGAGTGTGTTCCCACAACAAGGGAACTCGGGGATCGCGCAGAATTTCTAGATTGTTCACGACTCAAGCTTCTGCTCGCTGAGCGAATCATCACCATCATCGCTAATTGTATATCGCAACCTCTCTCTCATTCCGATTTTTTTGTATCTCATCAATCTATATCCCATACGGCGGCGTTTAACCGGACAGTATCTTGTTTTATTTTCTGCATCGTATCGCTCTTGTGTTATCATCGGGGAGCTGCATGCAGTGGGCGGATGCTAGCATGCATGCCCCACTCACCTGATGGTTGGGAGCCCGGATCGACCGGGTACAACGCGAAAGAAAGAGGTGGTACCAGATCGGAAACAAGCTGGTGTTTGCGATCCTGCAACGCGGGGTGGGCTGTTAGAAGAGACTTCTATCTATACCGTGTGATCATCACACACACGCATTGAAAAGTTTCCCGGCATGGGACCGGATTCTTGCACCCGTCGAGTTCCTTATGTCTATTGGTTAGTGTAGCAAGTTGAGCGTTATTGGAAGGCCCAGAGATGGTGCTGTGGCTGCTAGTTTCTGGTCTGGAGAGGATGAGAATTGAGGACGAGAATGCTCAACGCACAAACTACCTTGTTGTAATTACATGTTCTTCTCATACACGTCTTCACTACTAAGCAAGACTCTCACTGGAGCACTTTTTCTTTTCAATATGTCAAGATGATGGTGAGGAGAGGTGAAGATATGAATGTCTGTAGGCAGGTTGTTGGTAGCTTGCTAGAATCTCACAACGCTCAATGCATTACCACTGCACATCACACTCTTGGTTTGCACTACCTGTTCCGGTCACACCACTCTACTACACTCAAATTATATCTTCCTCGGCCTCTTCTCTTTCTTTTCCCTTTGTTCTGATTCTCAACGCACACTGCGTACATCTCCATTCTCCTACACTCAACTCAAATCAACAACTAGGTCGCCCCTCATCCCGCCGGTCAACAGTATTTACCGAAATCTTCGGTCTTTCGGCCGCTTTGTTTGTTTGAAAAATATTCACATGCCGAGCTTCTCGGCGCTTTCTTCTTTTTTTGTGGGGAGGTGGGTGGAGCAGAGCCTTTGTTTGGGACGGTGGGACTGGGTGGGTCGGGTTGGATACGGAAGGGTACGGGCTTGGCGTATGTCACATGCAGGAGACGGGGAGAGGAAGTGAAGTGGGTAGATTTTGGGAATATGTACTTTTCAGATTGCTCGAAAGACAGTAGCTTGGTTTGCCGCTCTTAAAGTGGCGAAATCAGATAAGCAATTTCAGTGAACCCTTTCAAACGGTGCACCACCAAAAGCTTCGATCATGCATCCTGCATGCGTTCTGCACAAGGCCATTGACTTGAAAGTTCAGACTTCTCTTCCACTCGCTCTTTCGCATGTCTCTCTCTCGTTGTTGTCCTTGTGGTTGTGGTAGTTGCAGAGCACCAATGAGAGACCGCCACAACCACACTTGTTGCCCTTGTGGACACGCTCAGCGTAACGACGCCACATCTGCCTTGCAAATACATCATCAAAGCCATCGAAGTCCACGTCAGACATGTCGCCAGACTCATAGCAGCAAAAGACGTCGACCATAAGGCGGCACAGCGGCGAATCTTCTGAAAGACTCTTGAACGCGAGATTGACGGTCGCGGCACAAAACAAATACGTAGAGTCTCGAATTTCGTAGAAGAGTGCGTCGAGCGCTTGCTCCTGGAACTGCTCAACTCTATATTTATCTGCGAAGATGTAGAGATCGACCAGTCGGTCGTCGAGGTCTTTAACAGTCCAAAGAGCGAGCAGTTCCTGATTGTCGTCCTTTTTCTTGTCTGGAAACCTCTGGAAGTAGAGCCAATGTACGAAGAATTCGAAGACTTTCGGATCGGCATCCGCCAACGTCACAGTCTTGTCCATGGCTTCTTTGAACCCTCCGGTGAGAGCTGCGTGAAAGAACTCGGACGACGAAGCGCTTCTTATCTTCTCCGACGAGGACGGTAGCGAACTTTGCCTCTGCGGCACTGGTGCGTGTAAGTATACGACACTTTGATTCAAGATAACGATGACATACGAGATGCGCGGCCTTGCCTCCTGCGCTTTCAAGGTCTGGGTAGAGCCCTCGGTGTTGCTCGCCATGGCGGAAACCAGAAGTATGTTGATTGTCGTGGGGCACGGAGGAGTAGTGTAGAGAGTTCAGGTTAAGAGTTTGAAATGTTTAACGGCCGGGATAAGTGAGAGACGAAGCGTTTGCAACTGTTGGTAAAGTTGAGGGTGAGCCACAGATGTGTATAGGTGAAGCCGAGAGTGAACTGCAGTTATGTCACAAATGAAGAGAGCTTTATCGTCCTTCGTAATAGGCAGCTTTAAGAGTCGAGGGTGCTGAACCAGACAAGCTCTGTTCGTTAAGGCCTGCTTTCTCTCTCTCCTTCTCTCTCTCCTTCTCTCTCTCTTACTTGAACCAGCTCCTCCTAGCCAGCTCTTCCCGGTACCCTTCCTTCTCGTGAATTTCTTCGTGGTCATAGTATTCCCTGTCTAACACAAGCCAAGAGTAGAAAGACCACCCTCAGCTTTCCAGTCCCAAGCACCGCGTTTTTAAACAATGGTCTATAACAGGGACCCAAGCCATTGGAGACGCAATGATTCTTTCAAGGTTAGGATGAAAGAAATCGATAGCATGTACTGATGGTGAATGCTGTGTGTCTGCCAGCTACAGGTCCATCAAGTGGGCTCTTTGACTTCATTTGTAATGCGGGGTTCCACAGGTCTTATAGCTTCGAGCGTGTCTTCGAATTCGCCTTTGCTCTACAGAAAACTGGCTACTTGGCTAGGCTTGTACAGTTCAGATCACGTTGTATCTAAGCAAAGGTGTAGTATCTTAAAACAGCCGGTGTATATATTTCAGTGACTAGCAAACAGTTGTATTATGAAGTATTGGGATCCTTGGAGACGAACCTATGACGTAACCCCTCGTCCACACGATGCATGTGTCCTTGTCGAAGATGTTTGCAACAACGTTTTCAGCGACCACGGTCTATTTAACTTTTCTTCCGAATAGTTACTGGATCGTGTAGCATGCTCTTTTCATCTAATGCTCTTCTCACCTACGAACGTTTCCTTGAAAGGTGGTCGGACTCACCCGCAGACATACGAACTACTATTACTGTGTCCATTCCACCCGAACTAATCTCACATCAAATGCTCATCTAACCAAGGTCAAATCCTCGCAACATGATACCCTTCCAGATGTTGCCGCGCGAGCATTGTATTGAGGCGCTAAACCCTTGCAAGCGGGTCTCTATCACAAAAGGCGTACTCGGGGTTTGAGGGCTTAGACACGACATTACCTTCCTAAGATCGTTAACACCATGAGATTCTTCTAAACACGACATTTTTCCGGTAGATGAGGACGCTCGGAGACTTGGGTTTTCAGAACGTTGATCAAGCACTGCCCCGCAAGCATCAAGAACTTCGTATAGAGATGGGGATACGAGACGTTCTTTCCGTTTTAGGCAGCCCGTGTCTGCCTCATGACTTGGCTCCAAGAACATGACTTTTAGTGGCTTGATGAATGGCTCGCATGTGTACATATACAAACTGCTGCGAGACTGCTGCGTGATGGTTTCGCATCCATCATCTCGCCCTCTCCGTTCTGACAGTCACCATGGTGTGCATCGTGCAGAAACTTCTAAGCAATTTACTAACTAGAACACGCAGGCAAAGATGATCGCAACTTTATTGCTACTCATTACAACTCCAGTCACATTAGCTTTGAGCTTCGCTGCGGCTCGAGGGCCATATCTTGTTAATAATGAAACCCATGGCGTGATCACGATGAACGGTATATGGTAGGTAATACTTCAAGGGTAGTTTTACCTGTGCCATAGCTAACGGTTTGAAGGTATTCGCTCTCAAACTCCACAACCGACGTCAACGCAATGGATAGTCTTAAGGATGGCGAGGCGTGCACGCGGGATGCAGCTCTTATGGCGCAGCTCGGCATCAACACCATCTACGTCATGGCTATCGACCCCGAAGAGAACCATGACGACTGCTTCTCCGTGTTCAACTCCGTCGGTATCTACGTTGTAGTAACCCTCCGCACAGACGGCATCTTTCAGATGAGCTATGATGACTTCGCCAAATCGTATACAACCGAATCCTTAAAGGACATCTTTGAGGTTGTAGACGCTGTCAAGGACTACGAAAATCTCCTTGGATTCGACCTAGGGGTACTGCCTACCATTGCACATTTCGTCAGCCCTGCAAAAGACCTGTCCTATGCTGAGGGCGAGAAGCTATACAGGGTTTGTTTAAGCACCTTGGTCAAAAGCCTAGAGTTAAGCGCAATATAGGCCTTTATAAGAGACACCAAAGAGTATATCGCAAAGAACGCGCCTCGACCAATACTAGTCGGCGTAACCCTGAATCTACAGCGAAACGACGAACTGATAGAGGCATCAGACCTCACACAGTCACACGTATATTGGTTCTCATGCGCTATGGATGGCAACCAGAATGATGCTTCACGGGCAGATTATGTATCCTTTTGGAATCTCGGTTACTGGGAGACCGACCCTGTTGGTGATCAAACCTTCACTTACGCATCGCTCAACCGCGAGCTCGAGGCCGCAATGGTACCAACGTGGTATCAAATGTACGGCGTATCTGATGAAGCAGATTACGTTGAGTATGAGCTGCGACCGGAGCTGCTTAACGATACTTTGTATCTCTACAATTCCTCCTCGCAGCTCATCCAACCGAGAGGTGCAATGACAGGCGGCGCGCGCTTTACGTGGACGAACACCAATCTTGGATGGAAAGTACCCATCTCGAATTGGGGTTTAGTTACTACGGGAGCCGATGGGAATGTCAAGCTTACACCAAATTACGATCGCCTTCAAGAAATATTTAATCAGATGAACACTGGCACTTGGCTCAGCGGGGACATAATTGATACCGGCTTCGCAGCTCCAAGCGCCTGCCACGCAAGTGACATGAAAAACACTACGACGAGGCTATACATGGATGACAGCACGACACTCACCATTGCTACGGACTGGATACTCCCCACCCGTCCTGCGGGTCTCGATGCATTGATAACCAGCGGTGCTAGTGGTAAGAGAGGACATATGGTTGATGTAACGATTACCACGATCGTACATGTTATCGAGGATAGCAACGGGAATGTGGTAACGGACCTCGTGCTGAAGCCTAGTAAAAGCAAAACACGGAGTATAACAGACATTCCGTCAAGTACAGGTGCTGCGGGTTCCACGTCTACTGGATCAGAACTCAGCTCAGGAGCAAAAACAGTGATTGATATTGGTGCCGTGGTTGGTGGGCTGGTATTTGCTGCTCTCGCCAGACTATGACTTCTTTGTTGAGGTCGAAATAACAAGATTGCTAGTGGTTAGATGTTACGACAAGGTAGTGATGGACGTTCTACTGGGGAGCGGCGGGATTGAATGATCGTAAGTCAGTGTTTTTGATAGCGACAACACCCCTAATGTTTGCATTATAATCGCAATTAGTCTCTGGACACAGTGTCTTGAAGGGCTTTAATTAGTAGCGAAGGCGAGAGCCCATGAAGCAGCTATGGACAAACGAATATGTCTCCTAATCGGTTTGATAGGAGTTGAAAGTTAGTCGATGTTGGAATTGCCTCATTAGGCAAGGAACGTCTGGTGTTGAGAACGGCAGGCCGCAAGAAAATGTAGCAAGCCAATCACGGCGGTTTACGGCATTTTGCGTACAGCCCTGTCGTTCGGTTTCTGGGGAGGCGAGAGTTCGCATATGACTAGTGAACCGAATGTCAGCACCGAATACTCGGCTTGACGATTCATGGTTGTCTCAGACAGCAGGACTCGTATGTTCAGCGACGTAGGCAGAGCAGTAATTGCCTAGGTTAACGGCATGAAGGAGAGGACATGCAGGCGACGGCTCTGGCATGTTAATGCTGAAGGTACTGCGGCAAGACGCGCCAGTCGTACGGTTCGGCTATTCTTTGCCGCTTTTCCAAACGGGAAAGACCTCGGTATCTCCACACGCCAACCATGCTGCGGAGGCGGGGATCAACCGTCGCGCTCCAGGCTTATTATGCTGGACAGGCCGCGTTTGCTGAGCGTCTTACTTCCCAAGAGCTTGTATAACCTCTCTTGAAACTTTACCCCCTCTATTCGCACTTTGCTCAGCTTCACTGCTCGAGTATCTATACACCTACCCCAAGCCCTCACACTTCACCACCGCAGCCATGGTCTCCCAAAAACAGCCCGTCTACGTCCTCGGCGTAGGTATGACCAAGTTCATTAAGCCTCGTGGCAAGGTTGACTACCCCGAACTTGGCTTCGAAGCCGGTGTAAAGGCCATGCTCGACGCACACATCAACTATGACGATGTTGACCAGGGCGTCGCATGCTACTGCTACGGCGACTCGACCTGCGGCCAGCGCGTTTTCTACCAATTTGGCATGACCGGCATCCCCGTTTACAACGTTAACAACAACTGCTCAACCGGCAGCACGGGCTTGTATATGGGACGGAACATGATCGCCCACGGTGCGGCAGACTGCGTCTTGGTTGTCGGCTTTGAGAAGATGTTCCCAGGAAGTCTGCAGACATTCTTCCAGGACAGGGCAAATCCTACGGGAACAACTTCATTGATGATGAAGGAGACAAGGGGTATCACGAAGGCGCCGGGTGCTGCTCAGATGTTCGGTAACGCAGGTCGGGAACACATGGAGAAGTACGTCAACCACCGGTTTATTACTCGCAACCGCATTCCCCTTCAATATACATTTTTACTAACAAGGATAACAGGTACGGCTCCGAGCTCAAAGACTTCGCAGAAATCGGCCGCGTCAACCATGCCCACTCCAAGAACAACCCTTACTCGCAGTTCCAAGACGAATACACCCTCGAGCAAATCATGAACGCCCCCATGATCCACGAGCCCCTCACAAAGCTTCAGTGCTGCCCGACTTCCGATGGCGCCGCTGCTACCGTCCTCGTCTCACAAGCCTTCCTCGACAAGCGCCCCGAGCTCAAGGACCAAGCGATCCTGATCGCTGGTCAGCGCCTCGCTACCGATTCACCGCAGCTATTCAACCGTAGTGCTATCGACCTCATTGGATACGGTATGAGCGAGCTGGCGGCCAAGGAGGCGTTGGCTGAGGCGAACGTTTCACCTGATGATGTCAAGGTGTGTGAGTTGCATGATTGCTTCTCCGCCAACGAGATGGTTACCATCGAGGCACTTGGTCTCGCACCAAAGGGCAAAGCCCACGAGCTCATCCGCAAAGGTGGTATCACCTACGGTGGAAAGGTCGTCATCAACCCCTCCGGCGGCCTGATCTCCAAGGGTCACCCGCTCGGTGCTACTGGCCTTGCGCAATGTGCTGAGTTGGTCTGGCATATGCGCGGATGGGCGAACAACCGCTCTGTCAAGGACACCAAGGTCGCTCTTCAACACAACCTCGGTCTTGGCGGTGCTGTTGTCTGCACTGTGTACAAGCGTGCTGATGGTAGTGCGGCGACGGACAAGTCGGATCAAGAAGTCGGCAAGATCACCGGACTTGGATACAACCCAGCTACCCAGGCTAAGGGCTTCACAAAGGCACAGGTCGATGCTGTTAGGTCGAAGAAGGCGAGAAGTGACTGGGCGCTACAGGATACTGAGCAAAAGGTTGAGGCTAGATTTTAGGTGGAAGTATGATCGTTGATGGTGGCTTTATGTCGAAGTAAAACTGAGCGCTTGTATATATCACTTCTATGAATGTTTTCTCACAACCACATCCATAAAGTTGCTCTTGCACTGAAAATCCTCTTGCTTTGTCTCACATGGTGATATCATGAAGGCGTGTCATGTATTGAGTACCAGACTTAAGAGCATGTGAAGCTTCACTCATATATCATTTGGTCTCGATCAAACACCTACCACAGCCTATTCAACTCTCGAAGTGCCCAGGACGTCGGAAGCACCACCTTCTTAAATATCCAAGAACCTCTCGTACTTGAAAACCCACCAGTTTTAACCTCCGCCAGCCTTGAGGAGTCAGATGAGAACTCCGACATCAGCGGTGCCACCGTACTCGGAGACCACATGGCCTATCCGCTTCGTGGACCTTACACCACACCCTGGACACTTCATTCAGCGATTATGCGTTTAACAGGTCGCATCGCATCTGGCATCTTCGAAGCTCCCGATGCTGCATTACGGGCTCTCCTTGTGGAGAGATCTGATTCAAAAGAAAACTGTGAATGCTACGAGAACTCCATGTCAATGTATTGCTTTCCTTCGTCCTGGTCCTGGATTCCATAGGTTGATCTTGGAGTTCCTAAGGTTTTGAAGTACCGGACTATACACGAAGACGAGGCTTTCTGCTGCTAACTAGGACGAGCTTATTGCACTGTGCATTTACGGTTAAGAGTGTAGTATGTGACTGTTTTCTTTCTTTCATTTTCAAATGATTGTGATGTCCAGTCAGATGAAGGTCAGAGGCTGTTTCATGATATTATGAAGCGAGCGCAAGGACGAAGCTAAACGGCTTGGCGCCAAGAAGTGACCAAAATTCTCCATAACATCTCTTCGCAACGTCCTTCTTCTGCTCTTCACATATTATCTTCGGTCTCCAGTAACCTTAAGGTCATTCCCTATAGAATGGATTCACCTTTTTCAGAGCAGACCCAGAGTGAAGCACAGCCATTCTAATCCTGCAGTTCGCTCACGTCGACTTTGGTCGGTATCGGAGCTGCGGGTTCGCTTTAGGCCTACATTCAGCTTTTCTTTTATAGAGATTCGGATCTCGATTACCAGGGTTACAGCTATTGAACAAATCACAACGAGATCTTTCTCCGAGGCTCTTGATACACATGGCACTGTCGCGATATGCGTTGTCCCGCTACTGGTACCGGGGTCGGCCCCAATACGGTCGCAACGTGAATGTTGTTGCACGAAGCTGAAGGGGGCGTGGTTGACGGGGCGTGATTGGAAACCTTACCGGTGTAAGTCGTTGTGCGAATCCAGACCGTTGGGGGCGGGCACGGCGTTCGTCGAATCACGTCCACAGCGCAGCTGAAAAGACCCGCACCTCCCGCCGTGTATCACTCCAGAAGGAGCAGGAAACACAGCTTCAGCAAGCGCCTGAGCAAAAGCCTCCTCCTTCGAAGCGACTGCCAGGCTCTGCCATTCGCTGCAGTTTTGATGTTTTTATGCCTTCTTCACCTGATTCGATCTGTCTCATGCAAAACGAGATACTCTTCTGAAGCAGGCGGATCGTAGCGACTGGGCTCCCGTGTTGTCGCATTCATTGTTGGATAGCTTGCTCTCGTTCTCGGGCCTGACGATCACTCGTATTCTCATTGCAGGGTTGTTATTGGTGCATGTGTCCCACAGCCTACAGCATGGCTGAGAAGAAGGTCGTCCAGCAGGACCCTAGGCGGAGTCAGATCGGGCAAAATCCAGTTCATCTCCCCAACGAATAGCGCCACGAATAGGAGTAGCAAACCAGCTATGTACGCGTCTGTTGCCCTTCTCTGAAGCCCTCAGCCTTATCACTGCTCAGCTCAGCGGCTCCACCTCAACTTTGAGTACCAGGCTACCGTCTTTCCTGTCTATCCTTACAACTTCCAACACCTTGAGCAGCTTATACGCGTCTCGTACGTCGTTGAACGTCATGAATGCCCATCATGGCCTATACTCAACTGTGCCTACTTGTTGCGCTTAGTTTCGTTGCAAGATCATTGCAAGAGAACCCCATCATCGACTTGTACGGACTATTGGCCCAGAACACGACGCGTTTGACTTACATCATATAGTTGTCGGCGATGGGGTCACCGGACCGCGCTGGTCGATGGAAGGCTATACATTGACGGTTCTTAGAGCCCAGATTCAAACCAGCTGAGACGGCATTCTGACCAGAATAGGTGGCATGGTAGGGTACAATCAGCAGCCATTAAACTACCCCAGTATGTGAAGTCATCCACAGCAGCCCCTCTCCAGCCTCATGAACAACATATTAACGTCATTTCTAGATCAATACCTGTTGTTTAGCGACATCAACTCCACGCCTCAAGATCCGAGTAATATGCCGGTGCAATACGCGAACCTATCGAAGCCTGCCAACGTACCCAGTGTATCAGGTGGATACCTCTGGGCGGACGAGACAAATAAGTGCTTCTACCAATTTGGTGGAGAGTACACAACAGGGAGTAGCCCTAGTGACTTCAGCTTATGGACATACGATGTAATCCTTGACAAGTGGAACAGCACAGAATATACGAGCAGCGAGAGGCTTCTACAACGACTCTCTTTTGGTGCCGGAACGCAAATCGAAAGCCTTGGGCTAGGATACTATTATGGAGGCTGGCTTAATAATCGAACAACACCAGGATGGACAGGACCAGAGATGGCTACGAGCCACATGGTGGAGTTCGACTTCACGAAGGGGGTTCTGAAGAACAATACTGGACCTGATGATGTTGGACGAGCCGAGGGGCAATTGATTTTCTTGCCTGCTTCGGATAAGGGTGTGCTTATATATTTTGGCGGCATTGAAGACCCATACCATAATGGGAGCTCTCTTGCGGTGAGCCTCAGCAGTCTAAACTGATAACCCAGAGCTGATTTTACATGGATATAGGCAAACATGACAGTAAGTAAGCTCGAGGCAGTGGCGTACCCCATCTAATGTGTCTGTAGCAAATCCACATTTACGACGTCGCCTCGGGAAAATGGTACAGTCAAACCGCATCAGGGGATATTCCTCTCTCGCGGCGTCAATTTTGCGCCGATGTCACATGGGCGGACGATGAATCCTCTTTCAACATGTAAGTCACTTTTGCCCGCAATTCTTTTCGCTTGCATACTTCGATGTGCGTGCGAAGATTGGAGAGCTTTGGTACATCTCCAACAGCGAGCATGCAACGACCTTGAGAGAACGTGTTTTGCGATACTGTATTATCTACGTGCGCTAATATAGAACAGTTACTTGTATGGCGGATATGGATTTGGCGACCGAGCTGCGTTTAATGATGTCTATATCCTTTCTCTACCATCATTCAAGTGGATCAAAGGATATCCACTAGATGGATCCGATGCTAAACCTGATCCAGCTGGCCATGGTGGCTGTAGCGCAAATGTTATCCATCGCGATCAGATGTTGGTAATTGGTGGTTGGTTCCCCGATCCAACACATACTGAATGTGACAATGAAAAGACGCAAGGCCAGCATAATATGGTTTTGGGTAACAACACCGAGAGAAATTTCATCTGGGATGATTTCGATCCTGGGCGCTCGACCTATGTCGTGCCTCCAGTGGTTATCTCTGCAATCGGAGGAGGGTACGCTACTCTGTTGTTCACTTGAGACAGGCAAAAACGTGCTGACCAGCTTTAGGCCTACTGGTGGCGCGACAGTTACTTCGCCTACTACATGGGACCATCCAGATCTCAAAAACTACTATCAACTCCGTCCCACATTCGCTGCTCGAACCGCAACCCGCGCCATCCCTTCAACTCTTTCTCCATCGCCTAATAGCCCAGGATCTGGTGGCACAGGCAAGACCAACGTAGGTGCCATTGCAGGAGGCACAGTTGGAGGTCTGGTCGTACTCATTGCCATACTGTGCCTCATTCTGTTCTGTCTCCGGCGTCGAAAGAAAGGTCTCAAGGAAGCTAAGACCCAGAATGAGCCCGCGCCTCCACCGCCTGCTGAACTTGCTGTTACCACAGTCCCACATGAGATGTCAACGCCAATGACCAGCAAATACTATGCTTCTGCATACTCCGACCAGATGCCACCATCGTATGGAGCTGCACCAGTCTCTACAGCGACAACATACGGTGCGCCTAATGAGATAGGGTCCAGTCAGCAATCACCACGCCATCAGAGTAATGCCGAGCTTTTCTTCCAGGACAACGGCGCTAATCGTAACACTCCTCCCACCTCATGGGACCCAAGCGCGTATTCTCCGCAATCTGCACAAGCACCTCAACGCCAGTACTCGTACCCAGCGCCTACACCACCACTGCAGCAGTCCACTACATCGCCTCAGCAACAAGGACAGGTCTATTATCCTCCGCCAACGGACCCCACAGGGCGATCACAGCATTCCCAACCTTATTCTTCTGATCAGAGAGGCAGCCCAACTGGCACGCAGTACAGCGGTGAGATGCAACCAAGTCATTCGCCAAATTACAGTACTATGACGACGCCCGCGCAGTGCTATGCTCAGCCTGTTCCTCTGGGGTCTCCTGGAGTGAGTGATGGGGGAGGGCGTAGTCCTGGTGATAGAAGACCCGCCCAGGGCAGGTTCATGGAAGCTGGACATATGTGAGAGGAAAGAAACGAGTGTGAGAAAAGACGAGAGGTTTATCAGCGAACTTGATCTGGTGTGGATTATTACGTAGTTTTTTACTGGTGCTTTTAATGTGGGATATGTAAAATCATTTTTCCCTTGATCTTCCAGAGAGATGATTGTGATTGCTTTGAGATACAGCGATGCTCGGGGAAGTCGACACAAGTAACGCTGAAGGTGGGATCTGCGAATGGTGCTGGCGGATTGGCCTTGCGCTAGTGCGTACTTGTCTCGGCAACGCGACTTTCATCACGCTCCCCGTACCTCTTGCCAGCGACGTCAGCCCGGAAGCTTTAACTACAGCAACTAGCTGGTCAGACAGCCTTGCTCCACGTCCAGCGACCGCCGATTTCAAATCTCTTCGCGACAAACTCATCCTGGGTGCCCGCACCACGTCGCTGCCGCCCGCCTGCCCCGCCATCGCCGTCCAACACCTCTGCAAGGCAACGGTTCTGCGCGCGCCCAACGCTGCCTCTCCTCCCCCGCGCTTCCCCGAATACACGTTGAGGCTCAGGCCATTGCTGAAGCTTTTGGGGGACACAAGCACACTGCAAAGGCTGATTGGGAGCTCTTCCCGCCGCGCTGCAGCCCGCCATGTCTCTGTCCATTGAAGACCTCGACGCCACAGTGCGCGCCTTCTATGAGGGCCGCGGCGACACGGTACGTGGTTTGCGCAGCTCTCTGCTTCACATGGGGCTAGGACACAGCTGACATGGACATCTTCACAGCAAAAACAAGCTCAAGCTACATTGAACCAGGTAGGCCTTGCCCATGCCAAACCGCCCTGTCCCAGGCTAGCTAACACCTGGCTAGTTCAAAGAGAATCCAGATGCATGGCTCCTTGTCGACAAGATCTTATCAGATGCGCAGTACCCGCAGACCAAGTGTGAGTTTCCAGACAGTGGAGGAGGCTGGGCTGGCACGGCGCTAATGTTGTACAGACCTGGGGCTACAAGTTCTCGACAATGTGATCATGACGAGATGGAAGGTGCTACCTCGCGACCAGTGTCAAGGTGCGTTCAGACATTTCTGCCGACGTGTCCGGAACTGACATGACCAGGCATCCGAAACTTCATCGTGAACTTCATCATCCAGCTCTCCAACAACGACGACAGCCGCCGCACCGACCGTACCCTCCTGAACAAGCTCAACCTCGTCCTTGTATCCGTTCTGAAGCAGGAATGGCCCCACAACTGGCCCACCTTCATCAACGAGATTATATCATCGTGCCATAGCAGTCTGGGAATATGCGAGAACAATATGGTCATCCTCCGACTGCTGTCTGAGGAGGTTTTTGACTACTCGGAAGAGCAGATGACATCACAAAAGCGCAGGGAGCTCAAACAGAGCATGTGCGACGAGTTCACCTCCATTTACCAGCTCTGTTCGGAGGTGCTGCGGACCGCTACCGAGGCTTCCCTCATCAAGGCAACCCTCGAGACATTGCTGCGCTTCCTCAACTGGATTCCCCTAGGCTACATCTTCGAGACGCCTCCCAGCGGCCAGAGTCTTATCGAGACCCTTCGGAGTAGATTTCTCGAAGTACCCGACTTCCGCAATATCACCTTGAAGTGCTTGACGGAGATTGCAGGTCTTCACACTGAGCCTGCCTACGACGACAAGCTCGTCCAGATGTTCACAGAGACACTGACGGCCATCTCAAAGATCATTCCTCTCTCGCTAGATCTGAAGAGCACATACTCATCTAGCAACGGCCGAGACCAGGAATTCGTCCTAAACCTTGCCCTGTTCCTTACAAACTTCTTCACCATGCATCTGAACGTCATTGAAAACCTAATGAACAGGGACTTCCTCACGCATGGCCACTTCTACCTAATCCGCATTAGTCAGATTGACGATCGTGAAATCTTCAAGATCTGTCTGGAGTACTGGACAAAGCTTGTCTCAGAGTTGTACGACGAGATGCAAGCGCTCCCGATTACAGACATGAACCCTCTCTTGAACATGGGTATCCCTGGCAACGGTGCCCGCGAATTGGCTAACTACCCCTTGCGGAAAAACAAGTACACGGAGATCCTGTCCAACCTTCGAACGGTGATGATTGAGAAGATGGTCAGGCCTGAAGAAGTGCTCATTGTTGAGAATGATGAGGGCGAGATTGTGCGTGAGTTCGTCAAGGAGAGCGACACGATCCAGCTTTACAAGTCCACTCGAGAATGTCTGGTCTTCCTCACCCATTTGGATGTCAACGATACGGAGCAGATCATGTCCGAGAAACTAGCACGCCAGGTTGACGGTACCGAATGGTCGTGGGCGAATTGTAATACCCTTTGTTGGGCCATTGGATCCATCTCCGGCGCCATGAATGAAGAGACAGAAAAGAGATTCCTGGTCACGGTGATCAAGGACTTGCTGGGCCTGACAGAGATGAAGAGAGGGAAGGACAACAAGGCCGTCGTCGCCAGTAATATCATGTATATTGTTGGCCAATATCCTCGTTTCCTCAAGGCCCACTGGAAGTTCCTCAAGACCGTAGTCAACAAGCTCTTCGAGTTCATGCACGAGACGCACGAGGGTGTGCAAGATATGGCCTGCGACACTTTCATCAAGATTGCCAACAAGTGCCGCCGGCACTTTGTTGCGCTTCAGCCCGGTGAAACAGAACCTTTCATCGACGAGATTGTACGAAACCTCAGGAAGATCACCGCGGACCTCTCGCCCCAACAAGTTCACACATTTTACGAGGCCTGCGGATACATGATCAGTGCTCAAGGACAAAAGAGCATGCAAGAGCGATTGATCCACGACTTGATGGCTCTACCTAACTCTGCTGTAAGTGCACGAATCATAATAGAGCATGTACAACGCTGACACGCACGTAGTGGGATAATATCATTGCTCAAGCGAACCAGAACCCTGCCTGTTTACAGGACTCAGAGGTCATCAAGATTGTCGGCAACATCATGAAGACTAATGTCGCAGCGTGTGGCTCGGTCGGATCCTACTTCTATCCGCAAATTGGCCGGATATACTTCGATATGTTGACCATGTACCGTGCGAGCTCACAGCTTATCGATGAGGCTGTACAGCGGGAGGGTGAGCGAGCTCTTTTCCCTAGGGTAGACCACGTGCTGACAAGTATAGGCAATATTGCGACAAAGATGCCTAAAGTCCGTGGCCTCCGCACGATTAAGAAAGAGATTCTAAAGCTCATCAACACCTATGTTGAGAAAGCTGATGACTTGGAGATGATACATAACAACATCGTGCCTAAGCTGCTGGAAGCTGTTCTGATCGACTACAAGAATAACGTGCCTGATGCTCGTGAGGCGGAGGTGCTGAATGTCATGACTACAATCATCAACAAGCTACATGTACGTTGGAGACCTAATCTGAGCAAGCACATGGTTGGACTCGCTCGGCCACCGTCGGAACGATATGCTAACTGTGACTTAGAGTATGATGGAAGACCAGATCATCAACATCATGGACAGTGTCTTCGAATGCACATTGGACATGATCAACAAGGATTTCTCAGAGTATCCGGAACATCGTGTCGAGTTCTTCAAGCTTCTGCGAACTATCAACCTTCGTTGCTTCCCTGCCCTGTTGAGACTCGATGCACGATCGTTCAAATTCGTCATTGACTCTTGCATGTGGGCCAGCAAGCACGACAATCGAGAAGTAGAGAGCGCCGGTCTTTCTATGTGCTTCGAACTAGTCTCCAACATGGCCGACACAGACCAACAGACGTGCAACGCCTTCTTCCAGACTTTCTTCACAACCATTCTCCAGGATGTGTTCTTCGTCGTTACTGATAGCGACCACAAGGCTGGCTTCAAGTCTCAATCAATGTTGCTAGCGAAGATGTTCTGGCTTGTCGACTCGGATAAACTGCAGGGTCCAATTTACACGTCGCCGGACATGGCACCTGCAGGCACACCAAACCGAGAGTTCCTGCGGAACTTTGTTGGTAATCTGTTGGCTACTGCGTTCCCCAATCTCCAGACGTAAGTATCCCCCACTCATGATATCATCTTTTTGCTCACCTAGTCTAGTGCCCAAATCGCGTCGTTCATTGACGGACTTTTCGCTACCAACTCCGATCTAAACCGATTCAAGATCATCCTGCGAGACTTCTTGATCTCTCTGAAAGAGTTCTCCGGTGACAATGCCGAACTTTTTGCTGAAGAGCGCGAGCAGGCGGCCAAGACAGCCAAGGAGCAAGAGCGTGAACGAGCCATGAAGGTCGGCGGTCTATTGAAGCCGTCTGAGATGGACGACGATGAGTTGTGACTTAACGTTGAACTAGACGCTAACGTTGCTACGCGTACGCCTTATGATGCTGACACCACTGCGAACGAGACTTTCAATAGCAAGCATTCAGACGATTTCGATGGGTGGGATGTCTATGGCGTTTGAATGAGAGGATAGAGTGAATAGTTTATGGTGATGGCGATGGTGGTGCTGCGTTAGGTTGGAGAGCGTGCATGCGTTGCTCATCTGGGATCCAAGCAAGGGATGGTTTTGTTCAAGCGGTCTCATAACCCATGAACTTTCCAGCTCCTTCTTTGATCCATGGATACACAGCTGGCTTGGAGGTAGCCTCTCTTGGCTTACAGACAAAAAGTATAGGATGTTGCGGGTGTAAAGACGACCTGCTAGTTGCGCCTTAAAGGCGAACAATAGATACAATGTTCACACACTTGGCTGCTTACTTGGTTACGTCCTCTTGGTTCCGATATGGCGGGTACAGCACCTGCGTATTAAGGCTTCCTTGACCGGGCCGTTCCATTCTGCACCTCAGGCTTGCATCTCCTCGTGGCAAGGTAAAGCCATGCAGCATGACGACGAGATTGTGGCCGTCTTCCTGTATCTGGTAATGCCGCAGAGATCCTGAGCAATCCCTGAGACCCACTCTCTTAAAAATTACCTGAGTCAGGACAAGCTTCTGTAAGGCCCTCAGCATCAAGCGTCTGATGTCGTGCATCCTGCCATGGTGTGTTCTCTTTTCCTACGGCTAAGCTTCCTGGTGTAGACTAGCAACTGCCACTTAAGGCGTCGCGCCATAGTTACGTAATCGCGGTGTCGGCCGGGCCACAACGTCGAAACCTTCGATTGGGTCTTTTTCAGCCTTCACTACCCTGGCTCTGCTAAGGTTCGGCAGAATACCCGCATCGAAGCGGGCCCTGCTCCCTGCCCTACGCCTAACGATTTTTGTACGTGAGCAGCTGCTGAACCCGTGGCGGACATACGGCCTCTCATTCGTCGGAACACTTCATCGTCTCAACGACATGGGCACTCTGCTCTTCTGCCAGCGTATGCACAGTCTCGTGGCCCTCTTACGATGAGCCCTCGGCATCACTACGACGCCTGGCCCCTCATTCGACATCTGTCAAATCTCTGCTAACACTCTGTCCGACCAGGTCCAAGCGAGCCTCTGGATTAAGCCGGAGTGTACAGGGTAGCACCAGCTGCAACCTTGAGTGTCTTCACTTATCGACTTTTCTGCCAACCACGCACATACATTTCTTAGGGCTGCCACCGAGGAGCCTCACCTGGTTTTGTTACTTTTTCTTGTCTCCACCGCCGAATAGGCTTCTACTGGCGACCACACACTTGTCCTTGCCGGACCTGAATGGTTAGATCTGCACCGCAACTCGGACCAGGATCTGTCGCTTGTGCAGCGTTCACGCATCGCCATTAGGGCTTTGAAAAGGCCGCTGTTGGTTTTTCCTTACTTCCAGCACAATGTACGTCTCACCCTCTTATGGAGACTCTACAGCCCCGCCCGCTTGTGGTTCTGAGGAAGAAGACCTCGTCGACGAGTCTAGCATCAAAAGATGACACAACTGACTCAGCACGCTTTTCTAGGAAGTTTGGAAAACATATCCAAAAACGGCAACTGGATATTCCAGAATATGCCGCCAATTTTGTCGACTACAAAGCGCTCAAGAAGGTTCACATTCTCTCTATAATCCTTTTGAGCAACGTCTGATAGCTGTCATTTAGCTCATCAAACATCTTAGCGCTACTCCGATAATACTGCCGCAGAGCGATAGTAGCCATGGACACGAAGCACTGGATCCGCAAACCTCCTTACAGGCAAACAAGGCCAGCTTCTTCTTTCGAGTGGTAAGCCTCTAGTTACAAACTACATGGCTCATCTCTCACTTTATATACAGGAACGTGAACTTGAAAAGGTCAATAAATTTTACCTGCAAAAGGAGGCTGAGGTATGTTTGATCATATACATGTTTCGATAGAGGCTCACACGGTATGCAGTTGCGCCTGCGTTTAACCACTCTTCTTGATAAGAAAAGGGTCATGCAACAGCATCCACAATCCGTCTCTAAGACTTCCTCGAGGTACATTGCACTTGAAGAGGGGCTAAAACAGTTTAGCATGGATCTGAACAAGCTTGAGGTGATTGGTTCGCATGCACTTGGGGCTGGTGAAACTAACCTGATTTAGCAATTTGTCGAAGTGAATGAGACGGCGTTTTCTAAGATTCTGAAGAAGGTTTGGCACACCCCCTCAACGAACCAACGTCAATTGCTAACGTTTCTAGTGGGACAAAACCTCAAAAGTCTGTTGCCTTGTTCCACGTACTCAACAAAATAGCTGACTTGATGGTAGTCAAGAGAGAAGCAACTCTACCTTGCTCGCGCCGTGGAAATCCAACCATGTTTCAATCGCGAAGTCATCAGCACCCTCTCCGACCAAGCAACGCAAGCAATCCTCGATTTCTCCGGATGGGCAGAAGGCGAGGGGGTGCAAGGGCCTCACCCAACAGCTGAACCACGCGTCTCAGAACCCGCGTTCGAGGCAAAGCTCGAGCTCGACAACCAGTTCGTCCAAGCAATAAATACGGCCAACAGAGGCAAGATCGAAGAATGCCTCGCTCGTCTTTCGACCCTTCCCGACGCACGCGATCATGTATCCAGAGCGTTCCTCAGCACCGTCGCAGAAGCACCAGAAGCCGCGTTGAGAATTCTGCTTGATTCAAACTTAGTGAATCTCGGGCAGGAAGATGAGATCAATGAGCGAAATTGTCTTCACAAATCTGCTATCAGCGGGCGACTCGAAGTACTCAAACTTGGAATATCCAGCAACGTGGACGTTCACGCAACTGACGTGTACGGTCGGATACCCTTACACTATGCTTGCATGCATGGTCATGTGGAGCTCGTTCAGCAACTCATAGATGCCGCCCCTGAAACGGTAAACTTCCGCGACCAGGACAGCTTTACTCCATTGATACTTGCGATCGTACACTCGCAACTTGCGTGTGTGGAAATGTTGCTTTCAAGAGGAGCAGATCTCAGTCGGTTGGGGCCTGGGGAGCATGTCCCGCTCAATCTCGCATGCCAGTATGCATCATTAGAGATTCAAGAGCTTCTCCTTCAGCGCTCGAATGATATGCTTTCTGATGCCGAGGGGCTCTTTCCGCAACATCTGGTGGCTAGATCGGGAAAAACCCCTCGGTCGCTGCTGTTGCTACAGAAGTATGGGGCCAACTTGAATCAGCCGGACAAGCTCTACCAGTGGACACCACTCTTCCACGCAGCAAGCGAAGGCCATGTGGAGTGCCTTCAAACATTACTCGAATGTGGAGCGGACGTAGACATCGTGGACGAGAAAGGCTTGTCTGCCATGTACTATGCGACCTGGGAAGGTCATCTAGAATGCATGCAGCTGCTCGCCTCTGTTGGGCGCGGAGTCGGCCTAACGACACAGAAACAATCCTCTCCCCAAATTGCTGGGCAAACGATGTCCAGCTCGATACCTGCATCTATGGACCTCGACGGTGACGTGGACGGCATTCCAGAGTTCATCCTCCCGCCGCCGATCATACCTTTCAGAAGGTACGGACACAACTTCCTAGACACGAAGACCTTTGTAGTTATCAGCTTCGAGAAACTCGGCAAAGAGGCGATACGTTTTTACGACGAATCGAAATACCCCGCCGCACGGCTTACCATCTCTTCTAAAAGCTCCGACCTTATACCCCGCAATATCCTTCTACCTATACAAGATGAATTCAAGGTCATCTCCTTTCAAATCGAGAACATTGACACCTTCTCTATCGATTTCGACGTCTATCCAACGATCGGATCGAGAGTTATTGCACGCAGCGTGGCTTCATCAAAGGTCTTCACAGAGCGCTCGAAAAGTACGGGAAGATGGCATCTCGAGTTGTTCGACCCGAGGCTTCGAGCGATTGGAAGAGTTACTTTCGACTTTCAGGTTGTTAAGCCCTTCCACGGCATCCCGCTGGAGATCACCCACTTTGCTACGTACTGGAAGGCCACCAGCCAGCTCGACTCGCAGCCCCATACTCTCATCACTGGCTCGAGTCTTTCTGGAGAATACGTACGCCTCTTTGTGCAGCTGACAGCTGATGGGGTACCGGTGCTGCATCCAAGGTGGAAGATCGATTACCAAGGTCTAGAGGTTCCTGTTAATATCCTCACATATGCGCAGTTCTCGGCGATTGGTGCGCACCAGAATGCTGCAAGTGCCAGTCAGCTTGCCACTGCTTTGTCCAACGCCACCTCCAACGACATTCCTACCATCTACCAGGCAATGGCTTCCTCATTCATCACCCTAAAGGAGGCTCTAACGATCTTGCCAGCCCACATCCACGTCGAGCTGCATGTTCTTTTCCCATCACGGCTAGAGGAGGAGCGTCTTAAGCTTGGCCCTACGCACGACATGAATACATTCGCGGACAAAATTCTGTCAGTGGTCTTCGAGCACGCGCGGTTGCTAAGAGAGCAGGGAGCAGGGGAGATCGACGGAACGCTGAGGAGCGTCTTGTTCAGCTCCTTTAATCAGGATATTTGCACTGTCATCAACTGGAAACAGCCAAACTGTAAGTGCATTTCTCGACAGCCTTATATAGTTGCATACTGATAGGCATACAGACCCCGTCCTTCTTTGCAATGAACTTGGCGCAGATACTTCTCATTCACCCTCCGGCAACACGCATATCGTGCAGAGCAGCGGTCGCACTACGATATCTGTCAAAGAGGCAGTTCAGATTGCCCGGAATAATAACTTTATGGGATTAATCTGCAGCTCTCGTCTTCTGGTCAGTATATCACAACGCTGTTATGTATCATACACATTTCTAACTAAACGATGGTGTAGGACTTGGCTCCCGCCCTTATCGAATCGATCAAGACCGCCGGCCTCGTCCTAGTCACGGATATCAGTGATTCTCCAGCCGAGGACGGATCGCGGACAAACCTACATGTCGCCAACCCTCGCCGACAAACTACACCAGACGGTGTTGACGGATATCTTAAGGGCAATGGCGTGCTCTGTTTTAACGAAACGGTCGACATGTAGAAGAGGAGTCGGTTGATAAGACTGGTTTCATTCTCAAGGGTAACATGGCGTTTTTGGTCAGGCTCGGATGACGCGGTGGGGATAGATTGGCTATGGTAGCAGGTGGGCGGTAATTTTGTCGTTGACTATGGGTGATATTTGATAGAACGCTTCTCGTTCATGCAAGCAACGTCTTAAACGGAACGGCGTAAGGTCTCGTACACGTTCAAGTGTTCTGGTCAATGTACGTTGCCGTATAGAGTAACGACCAAGACGAGAGAGAATTGAATGCAACGTCAATGAAAGATACGAGACGATTTGTCTCTTTGCTATGACTTGGATGGACATTTGGTACGACATGCAGTGCTGGCCAGCAGGGGTCTGCGCCTGCGGCGTTCCGATTCGCGCTAGGCCTTCTCGAAAAAATGTCGGACGGCGACGTTGAGTTCGGAACGTCTCTCACGCCTCTCGTTATTACCCTCGCTCTCGCCGCCTGTTATATATCCTCTAGACCGCGTCCGTTCCTGTCCATAATGCGTACATAATGTCTGCTTTCAACGCCGCCCTCTCTCCTTTCCTTCGCCGGACCTGGACGTGCCGAGCTTGTCTGCGCTCGGAACGACAGACGCTGTCACAACAACGGAGCACGTTTACGAGTAGGGAAGCTATACGGAGGTCGTTTGCGACTAAGGTGGATGCGGTAACCAGACCAATTGGGAAGACTAGCAAGAGGAGAAGAAGGCTGTTGATTGCTGGAGGTGGGCTTGCAATTGGCGCTGGAGTGGTCACGATCAACGACGATGCGAAGCATGCGTATGTTGCGGCACAGAGGAGTTATAGAGTGGTCGGGACTCTGATTCTTAATATCAAGGAGTATGTGCTTGTCACAATACTTCTGGAAAATGGCGTGGCTAATGGACCGCTACGTTTAGTTACCGCGACACCCTCAAGCGTGATAGCGACCTAGACTATCCTGAGCAACTAAAAGCCTGCCATCTACGATGCGCCAAACGAACGCTCCGCACACTCGAAAAGAATGGCTCCATATTCATAAAGCTGGGACAACATTTGAGCAGCATGAACTATCTGCTACCGAACGAGTGGTGTGACACCTTCATTCCGCTACAAGACAAATGTCCTGTCTCGTCCTACAAGTCCATCCAGGAGATGGTACGACAAGATACCGGTCTTGAACTCTCCGACTTCTTCTCCGAGTTCGAAGAAGCGCCCATTGGTGCGGCATCTCTCGCACAAGTGCACCGCGCAACCGTTCGGGAAACAGGGCAAAAGGTCGCAGTCAAAGTACAACATCCGGCTCTGGATGAGTGGGCAAAGTTAGATCTAGCACTAACGAGCTTCACCTTCTCCACGCTGAAACGCTGGTTCCCCGAATATGATCTCACATGGCTCAGCGATGAAATGCAGCTCTCCCTCCCGCAGGAACTGGACTTCGCACGCGAAGGCGAGAATGCAACGCGCGCACGCGAGTATTTCTCTCATGTACCCGATGCACCCGTCATTATACCGAAAGTTATGTGGGCAAAGCGCCGGATACTGGTCATGGACTATGTGTCGGGATTCAGGACGGATGATCTGAAGAGCCTGGATGCGCAGGGTATTGACAGAGATGAAGTGTCCGCCGCGCTAGCTAGGATCTTCAACGAGATGATCTTCGGGCGAGATGCACCGCTGCATTGCGATCCCCACGGCGGAAACATCGCGATCAGACATAATTCGACGAGGAGAGGGAAAGCGAACTTTGACGTTATACTGTACGACCATGGACTCTATCGCGACATTCCGCTGGATCTGAGGAGGAATTACGCGAAACTCTGGCTCGCGGTCCTGGACGCTGATGAAGCTGGCATGCGGAAGTACGCGTATGAAGTTGCGGGCATTGGAGAGGAACACTTTCCATTATTCGCATCAGCCATCACAGGCCGAGACTACACAGTACTGGCCAGAAAAGACGCGAGTACAGGCGGTGGCGGGGTCATGAGCTCGAGGACTAACGAAGAGAAGAAAGTCATTGGGGATGCATTGGGGGATGGCATGTTGGAGAGCTTGATTCAACTACTTGGGCAGGTGCCTCGGGTTATCCTCCTGATTCTCAAGACGAACGACCTCAGTAAGTATCTTGGTTCCTACCATCATAGAGTTCAAGCTAACAACAATCCCAGCGCGCTCCCTAGACGAAGGACTCCATACCCGCCAAGGCCCCTTGCGTACATTCCTTATTCTAGCGCGCTACGCTTCGCGGACGGTGTATGAGGAGCAGCTCGACAACCTCAGCGGTAGTGTTCTCTGGCCCAGGAATCTCTTCTCGTGGCTCAGTGCTTGGTCACGACACATGAGAGTTGAGCTGCAGCTTAGCTCGTACGAGACGTATCTGAAGTTGAGGGCAATGCTGGGATTTCAGCAGATTGAGTTGGGGAGGGACAGCTTTAGGGAGTAGGAGGTGTAATGTGTATACCCATAGACTTGGCCTGGGTGCGGGTGTGTATAGACTATAGATTTGCGTATATATGTGGCGGTGCAAAAGCCTATTGTACGACAGATGGAGCACGAGAGAATGTCAAATGTGAGATTCGCGCAAATGACTGCGTTCCAATGAAGATGAGTGCATCTTTTCTTAGCAGTCCTGTAAGGAAATCATCAGTCCTGCTCTTGGTCCTTCCCGGTCTGAGAAGACTCTGCCATGATGATTACGCGTATACATGTGCCGGCACTAGCCCAATGTAAGTATAGAGTGAAATGGATGCTGATTGGCTGTCAGCAAGTTGTGGGTGCTTTCACCCAACTGTACTGGACTTCTTAGGAGTAAATTGTGCAGTTTGGGTATTCAATCAGGTTGGCTAAATATGATTGTTGACCCAGTTTGACGGAGTGTTTACAGTACGTTTGAGATGTGATGGTAAGATGAAACGATTAGACGTGGGGCTTCAGAATCCGGAAATGGGTCCAAATAAATCTTGAAGAGTATTGAAGAAGAGGTCAACTGCGATTAGAAACCTCTCAAGTGGCATGTCTGCATGGGTGTTCTACTTTGGTTCGACTGGCGCCGACAGGGGAGAGTCGACTGGGTTTGACATCAACGATGTTTCCACTCAGACCACCGCAAGCAGTGCCAGACACGCGTAGGCTATTTTGAGAGCCACGCTGCGGGCCCATTGGAATCTTCGTACCAGGGAATCGCACCGCGGATGACTTGAGCTTTGTTTATCGTGGTCCCTCTTTGGTGGCATAGCAGGATCCAGACTCTAGATCGCATCGTTCGCGGCAGGGCGGGGCAGACAGACGCCAAGGCACCCAGCACCTCGAGCGCAGCTTCCCAGAATACACGCAGCACCCAGCCGTCCCCCATCGCCGCCGTGCTAGCCGCCGAGGGTGGACGATTGGAAGCATTTTGCAGCGATTGCAAAGAATTGAATAAGCGTCGCCGGTTCCTGCGTGCCGGACCTTCCTCGGGCAGTATCGCGAGCGCCCGCCGCATTTGCCTTCGCAACCGCGCACGGTCGGTTCCTCCGCACAGCCTCCTCCACCCTGTACCCTCGTCCAACGCCCGCCGCAGCCTGCGCGAACCACATATCCAGCACCACTCCGACCGAGAAGAGGCCTCGACCTCGACTCGAATACCCGCGGGCTCTGAGAGCCGCATCTTCACCCGCGCTGCCGCACAAGACCCGCCGTCTATCAGCGCATCATGGACGGAGCTGGGCAGCCAAACCTGCGCATCACCAGTGCGTCTGACCCCCCCGAGTGCAAGAGGGCCCTGAGCTTCAGGAGAGAAGCTGACCAGATGCAGTCATTGCCGCCGATGGCCTCTACAAGCGCGATGTCTTCCGTACGTTCTTCCCTGCCCGCAGATAAGGCGGTATAATGCTCATACAGGTGCTCTAGGCTTCCCCGATCCCTTCGCCGTGGCCACGATCAATGGCGAGCAGACGAGGACGACGAGCGTCATCAAGAAGACGCTGAACCCCTACTGGAACGAGAGCTTCGACATGTACGTCATGCCACCTTCTTCGCCCTCACATGTGCCGGACAGCCGCTAATACACAGGGCAGGAGGGTCAACGAGGAGAGCGTGCTCGCGGTTCAGATCTTTGACCAGAAGAAGTTCAAGAAGAAGGACCAGGGCTTTCTGGGAGTCATAAACGTCCGCATAGGCTCCGTCATAGACCTCGACGCGGGCGGTGATGGTAATCATGTCCCCTCCGATACCAGGTCACGACTACGTGCATGTGCTAACATGTCCCTCAGAGATGCTCACGCGCGACCTCAAAAAGTCGACTGACAACATGGTCGTGCACGGCAAGCTTATCCTCAACCTCTCGACCAATCTCAGTGCACCCATCAGCCAAGGAGCACAAAACGCAACCCGCCCCGCCGCGTCCCAGCATCCGTCCGTAAATGGTGCTGCACCTAGCACTATACCTACACCACAGCAGTCCACCACAAATCTTCACCCTCCCGATGTCTATCCTGGCCAGCAACGACCGCAACCCCCTGCCCAGACGACCATGCAACGAGTCAACCAAGCGGTCCCAACACTCCCGCCAAGCGGCGGGCCACCTGCTCCGGGTACTAATGGAGTGCCACCGGCCCGCAATGGAGCATACAGTGCTTTTGAAGATGCCCAAGGAAGATTACCCAACGGATGGGAACGCCGCGAGGATCACCTAGGGCGAACATACTACGTCGACCACAACACCAGGCAGACAACTTGGATAAGGCCAGGTGCAGGCTTCAATGAGGCGGATCAACGTACTGCACTAGCAGCGCAGACCCAGCAGGAACGGACGCGACATCAAAACCGTATGTTGCCAGAAGACCGGACGGGAGCCAACTCTCCTACCCTTACCGAACGCCAGCCGTCACCGCCAGCCGGCTCTGCGAGCGCCGCAAGCATGATGGCGACGGGAGCAACGACTGCTGGCACAGGAGAACTTCCGTCTGGTTGGGAGCAGCGGCACACGCCAGAAGGACGACCCTACTTCGTGGACCATAATACTCGAACGACGACGTGGGTCGATCCCCGCCGACAACAGTACATTCGCATGTATGGTGGCCAGGCCGCCAACGGTGGCAGCTCTATCCAACAACAGCCTGTCTCCCAGCTTGGACCACTACCATCAGGATGGGAAATGCGGCTCACCAACACAGCAAGAGTTTATTTTGTTGACCACAACACGAAAACCACGACGTGGGACGATCCGCGACTGCCCTCGTCACTCGACCAGAACGTGCCACAGTACAAGCGTGACTTCCGTCGCAAGTTGATCTACTTCCGATCGCAACCAGCTCTCCGTATCGTGTCTGGACAATGCCACGTCAAGGTCAGGCGAACGCACATCTTCGAGGACTCGTATCATGAGATTATGCGACAGAGCGCTGCAGACCTGAAGAAGCGACTAATGATCAAGTTCGATGGCGAAGACGGTCTGGATTACGGCGGTCTTTCCCGAGAGTTCTTCTTCCTGCTCTCCCATGAAATGTTCAACCCCTTCTACTGCTTGTTCGAATACTCCGCGCACGACAACTACACCCTTCAGATCAACCCCCACTCCGGCATCAATCCCGAGCATTTGAATTACTTCAAGTTCATTGGACGTGTGGTTGGCTTGGCTATCTTCCACCGTCGCTTTTTGGATGCATTCTTCATTGGAGCGTTCTACAAGATGATTTTGAGGAAGAAGGTGGCCCTACAAGATATGGAAGGTGTGGATGCTGATTTCCATCGTAACTTGGAATGGATGCTGTAAGTCCCATATCATTTCTGTCGAATACATATCTAATCAGACACAGGAACAACGACATCACCGATGCCCTAGAACTGACCTTCGCCACTGATGACGAGCGATTTGGCGAGACTGTCAGCATCGAGCTGAAACCAGGGGGTGACAACATTGAAGTTACCAATGAGAACAAGCACGAATATGTTGAGTATGTATATCGATGTCTGAAGCGATGAAACCCTACTGACTGTCCTAGACTCATCACGGAATGGCGAATTCAGAAACGTGTGGAGGAACAGTTCCAGGCATTCATTACTGGCTTCCACGAGCTTATTCCCGCAGATCTAGTGAACGTTTTCGACGAGCGTGAACTCGAACTCCTCATCGGTGGTATCGCAGATATCGATGTCGAGGACTGGAAGAAGCACACTGATTACCGCGGTTATACTGAGAACGACGAGGTCATCCAGAACTTCTGGAAGTCTATCCGTAGCTGGGATGCTGAGCAGAAGTCGCGTCTATTACAATTCGCTACGGGTACCTCACGTATTCCAGTCAACGGATTCAAGGACCTCCAGGGTAGCGATGGGCCGAGAAGATTCACAATTGAGAAGGCGGGTGAGCCGAATCAGTTGCCGAAGTCTCACACATGGTATGTTCTTACGTTCTCCAATGAGGAATAATGACACTAATGGGAAATGCAGTTTCAACCGTCTCGACTTACCACCATACAAGACGTTCGAAGCGCTCAATCAGAAACTCACAATTGCCGTGGAGGAAACCGTTGGTTTCGGACAAGAGTAGGTGGCATGCATTGGGGAATTTTCAGGTCTTTGCAAACCGCATCTACCGGTGGGGATTGCAAAAAGGGAACATACTTGTCTTCACGCCAGTGTACAAAACTTGGGTACCAAAGGGGGCGACAGATCGCTTCCGGACACATGATTCTTATCTCTAGTCGCATTTCTAGTTTGGCTCAACATATCGCATTGTTGGTAATGTGCGAAGATTCGGGCGTTTGAGGGTTCGAGACAGACATTAGCAGGATAGCGCTTTCCTAACATGAGCGCTAAGCAAAGTGAAATTTGAAATGGAATATTAAAATGATCGACTGCCTGTTTTTTTCTAACGCTATCGTGAAACACTCGGCAGGGTTTTCTTTTTAATATGATCGTCTACGTGCGCCAGCCGAGGCTTCCATAAAACTTAATAGACTGTGCACGGGAATCATGGCCATGAATAGTCCTTGGCATCACTTCCTGATTCAAGTCATCGTTACCCCTTGTCTTCGCGCCCCTGCGCCTATCCTTCCATCCTAACCAATAAATCTCACACTGCGCGATTCAGGTCTTAAGAAGCGAAATGCAGTACAAACCTGTTCAGAAATGCCATCGCTTTCCCCCTGCTGAACAGAAACACGTTCACATACTGACGAGTTGTGTTGAACTCCCCGTACGCCACGAGGTTGCAGTAGCAAGTCAGGTCTCAGGCATCGGGAAGATTTACTGGATAAAGGGGGGGCAAGACACAGAGTCGGAAATTTATGCACATGCATTCGGTGTACAGTATTGGGAGCATCGCTAAAATTGGCCCGAGGCGCACGGAACGGGCGAGCTAACCGCTCTTGCTCCACCCCCTGCGCCTGTACTAAACCTCTTTCGTATACTTCTCGATGGACGATTGGATGGGATGCAATGAAGGTTTGAACTGGGCAGGGTGGTTTTGGCTTTTGGGCGTGAGCTGTGCGTGAGCTTTGTTGCTTTTTGACCAAATCTGACTCCGGGGAAGAGCAAGGCAAGGCAAGGGAGGGATGGCATGGGGCATGGGGAGGAAAAAGTGCGTTGCAATAATAAAGCTCCTTGTGCTCCCTTTTCTCTCTCCCCGGGTTCTTACAACTACATTCCTCGTTGAAAAACAACAGTCGGTTGTTTGTTTGTTATACCTCTTCATTACTTACTCGACAAGTCCACCATTCGCTTTGGACTTTTTGTTTTTGGCTTTACATATACTTATTTAATCTTTAATCACAGTTCGACGTGTGTCGGTGCTTTCCCTTAGCCAGTAAACAGTCCACTCATACGCTCGAATTATCTATCAAGATGCGTTTCATCACCGCAATTGCTGTTGCCTTTTCGGCTGCTGCTAGCTTTGTCGCTGCGGAGGAGAAGTGCGAAGCTCAAAAGTATGTTTTGCTTTCTGTATTGTGGAAGATATCCCAGTAGACCTGCCATATGTTGACTTCTTTCTCCACCAGTATCCTCGACGTCTGCGTCTCCGGCTACCAATCGCGCATCGACGACTGCAACGCGAAGGGAAACGACTTCATCTGCCTGTGCGACACGTACAAGGACGTGCTCGTGTGCTACAACAACTGCCCGGATAGCAACGCCAAGTCGCCGGTGCAGAACCAGGTCACGCAGTACTGTGCAGCTGCGGAGCCGTAAGTTCTATCTCTCTTTCTGTCTTGCGTTCCGTTCTGGGACGAGTTTGGGAGACAATTGGGTATAAGAGGGAGAGGGAGGATGGAAATGATACTTGGGCTATGGCAACTTTTGGCAGAACACAAGAAATACTAACACGAGATACATAGTCTCCGCGCCTCTGCCTCTTCCTCAGCCGCATCTGTCGCCTCCGTCGCCGCTACCCAGTCCCACGCTGCGACTAGCTCGTCCAAGTCCACCGCCTCCGCAACAGGATCAGGCTCTCCCACTGGCACAGGAAGTGCTTCGTTGCCGACCGTGTCTACCTTCCAGGGTGCTGCTTCGTCGTTTGGCGTGCCTGCTGGTGCGGCGATTGTTGCATTGTTCGGTGCTGCTGGACTGTTGTAGATTGGATATTAGTGTGATGGTGATCGGGAGAGAAAACATGTTGTTGGATGTGTACCGACTGCGTAGTTACTAACTGGCTGGATAATATTTAATGAGGCGAAGGAATGTCAACTGTTCTTGCTGAAAGTTGTTGTCTTTTTCTGTCGTTGATCGCACTTTTCTTATTCTCTTGTGGTGCGCACATGTTGTGGCTAATACTAGGTACCGTTGTACTATGCAGCGTCATTTGCGCAAAGTTCCAACAGTAATCGAAGATGGGAGAGGTGGAACAAGGTCCTCGCACGCCGATTTACAACCCTGTGACTTTCACTCTAACAGGAGGTCCTCGATAGTCTGAGATTAAGACTCTGGTTTGTTCTTGAGAGACCGGGGAGTAACTCGGTTCGATGTGGCCCTGTACCTGAGCTGCGTCTAGGGACTCGCGTACTTGTTCGAGCGCCTTCATCCTCTAGGAGAAACTAATGAGCTGCCGCCAGCCTTTCGGTGTACAGTAAGAGTAATAGTGAGTTACATTATATGAATATTTCAGTATACCTCGTGGGGTAGGGAGGTCAGATACAAGTTTTAACCGTTTGATTGCGTCCTCTGCGAATAATGACAGCGAGAATCTTCATGACAATTAACTGAAGGCATTGAACGTACGGGGCTTGATTGTCGCACTGTTGGGATCAGAGCTTTTTTGCCATGGCGTAGATTTTCATACCTATAGGTCAACTGACTTTTTCTTCCTACATACTTGCTACGTCAATCTTGCCGCAGGTTTCGAAGGGCGATTTTCTTAGACCGCCGTTTGCCGAGGCGCATCTTCAACTTCACTTCGCACTTTTCGCAGCTTCAACTATCACAGAGCGCCAGGACAGCTCCGACATCGCAACCTCGCAATGTATATCTCGTGTAACAACCTGGAATCAATCAAATGAGGAGTCGGATCCGACAATGAGTTTAACGGCTGAGTGTGACTCCTCGGTGTCCGTCAATCGGAAGTTCGACCGGGTTTCCATATAAGCGGATACTAGCGGCAGGGCTGGATACCGCAGGCTCGGCACGCCCTGCGTCCAATCTCAACCGCGCAGGATGCTCAGGACACTAACAAACACTAACCCTGGCTTCCAGAAGAGGGCGTTCGTCATGGAAACAATGCAGCGTCGAAGTGCAACAGCAATTGTGCACAGGAGCGTTTTCATCAAGAGCAATTGAAGTCATTTTGAAGCCATTTTTCGTAGTTTCGCCGTTCGTTCTTTCAGGGTCCACTGGGCAGAATCAGTCGGCCGAAGATTCTTTATCTACCAAGGCAAGGAAGACTACACTAAAAGTTTGCCGCAGCACTCCGTAGTGCACTAGGATAAGCATAGGGCTGCGCATTACATCGGTCCTCCCGTGTGATAAGGAAGTGTGACTCTTGACGGAAATTTCAGGTACTGTACGTATAAGAAGCTTGCTCGACTACTTCCTCTCACTCCATACCAATCTTTTCCTCCCGTCCTGCCCACATAAAAGCAGCCCATTTCTACAATTGTGGGATAGCCCAACTATCATCTCCAACAATCACACCGAATCTACAAAAGCAACTATGGCACCCATCGCCATCACCCCTCCCAATGGCGAGACCGTCACCGACCTCACACAAGCCGGTATCGAACAGGCTCTCCTCAAGAACGCCCCTTCACAACTCAACTCCGCCTCCCTTACCAACACAATAACCGCCACGCCACCATCAGAGCCAGAAACCAAACTACAGGAAGCCGTTGACTCGCCTCTCGCCGAGCTCGATGCCGCCAAAATCCAGTGCACCTACACCGAGTCACCACGGCCCGTCCCCGCCGTCGGCTCAGCAGAAATGGCCAGCCAGAAAGTATGCACCGACCACATGATCCAAGCCCGGTGGACGGTCGAATCCGGATGGGATGCACCGACTCTCCAGCCCTACGGCCCCCTCTCGCTCGCACCAACAGCATCATGCCTGCACTACGCAACGGAGTGCTTCGAAGGCATGAAGCTATACAGAGGCCACGACGGCAAGCTGCGTCTCTTCCGCCCGGATCTGAACTGCAAGCGCATGTTGATGAGCACGAACCGCATCGCTCTCCCCGCCTTCCCTCCTAAGGAGCTGCTGAAACTCATCGCGAAGCTGTGTGCTACTGATGGCAAAAAGTGGCTGCCCAAAGACAGACCAGGCCAGTTCTTGTACATCCGACCTACAATGATCGCATCCGACCCCGCTCTGGGCGTCGAGCGTCCCAAAGAAGCTCTTCTCTTCGTCGTTATGTGCTGCTTTGCACCCATGGCTGACATGAGCGGTGGCATCAAGCTCCTCGCTTCGCAGGACGACATGTGCCGCGCGTGGCCCGGAGGCTTCGGATACGCCAAGGTGGGAGCCAACTACGGTCCGTCGCTGGTCGCTCAGGGTGAAGCCAGGAAACGCGGCTACCACCAGATTCTCTGGCTGTTCGGGGACGACTGTACCATTACAGAAGCTGGCGCGAGCAACTTCTTCGTTGTCTGGCGGACAAAGGAAGGGAAGCTTCAGTTGGTGACTGCGGATTTGAACGAGCGCATCGTTCTCGATGGCGTGACGAGGCGGTCTATCCTCGAGCTCACCCGTGAGCGCCTGAACTCTGACGCTCCCTCCTCCACCTCGGACTCAGATCTTGAACCCTTCGAGATCGTCGAGCGCAAGTTCAACATCTTCGATATCGAGGAGGCGGCACGAGAAGGCAGACTGGTAGAGGCTTTCGCAGCAGGTACCGCGTGGTTCGTTGCTCCGATCAGCCAGATCCATTTCCGCGGCAAGGACATCGACATCCCAATGGCCAGGGGTAATGCTGGTGCGTACGCCAGCACGATCAGGAGCTGGCTGCAGGGCATCATGTGGGGCAGTGATGGCATGGAGGGACACGAGTGGGGTCGCGTTATTGATGAGGAGTAGACATCAGTGTCGGATGTGATATCTGAGAACATTTGGCGGTATCTTGTTGCATTTCAAGTCATTTAAAAGCTAGCTAGAATCTGCTATCGCAACCTAATTAGATTTTTAACATCTACTGTTACTTTGGTATTTCTAACCTCATTTCCCCATTTTCTAATAAGCAACGCTCAGATGTTTGGCTGGTTTATCTAGCTAATAGACAATACCTACTCCAGAAGAAAAGTCGCAAACGACTCCAAAAAAAATCGCAAAATAAATGACCGTACCCTGATTCGAACAGAGAGCCTATACTATTTGTTAGTATAATACGGGTACTATAAATACAAGATGTTTTATTATACCTTTAGGATTTTCCTATTACAAGAATCTAACGCGCTACCATTGCAAAAAAAACCTAAAAAAGAAGTGACCCTAACCCGATTCGAACGGATGACCTTTCGAATTTGTTAGATCAATAGTCGCTATTAGGTAGGGAGTATTCATACCTTCAGGAAACTGGAATTAATCTGGAATCTGACCTAGAGTGGTGTTAGAAATCGAAATTTGAGTAACCAGTGGAAGACATACGCGCTACCATTGCGCCATAGGGCCGGTTGTTCTAGTAATGTTTGATGGCAATCTTTTCATTTAGTTGATATATATTCAGGTGCGCAGACATTGCGGAGTTAGGTCATAAAACGCGGAAAATTTTATCGGCTGGTTAACGATTACATGCTACAGGGTGGGGTCAGCAAGCGCTAAGCCACATCCCTGTCTTGAGCAAGCAAATCAGAGCTTTATATGAGGCTGTATCGCGAGCTATCATTGGCAAAATTCTGACCTGGATGCGACGCCACCCTTAAGACCGGCGTAGTAGGGAAAGCTAGGGCTAAGAAGGGCTAGCACCTTTTTGATGACCTGGTGGTGCACTCGCTCCTATAAAGAGGTATGTCTTTGCACAAAGCAAAGATTCACGAGCTTCAGTTTCGGGGTTGCATCAAACGCATACGAAGGCATCCATTGTCTGCAGCAGACTATGCGTAGACTAGCAGGAGCTTCACAAGCACGCATACGTAGTAAATGTGTAGATTCCGGTGTATAGCCTTTTCCGGTCATGTTCGCCTCTATATGCTTATATATACACTCGTAGAATCAACAAGTCGCCGGAGTTGACGTTTCGCTCGTTTGGCTTGCGGACAAGATTTGTGATGCTCGCATACCGTCGATGCCTTTCAAGATATCGTCCGCGACTTCCCCTACACGTCCTTCCAGCGCGCTAAAGTCCATTTTGCTAATCGCATTGTTGATCTGCTCCATGACTGCTTCATCCTGCACCGTCTCTGCCATGACCTGCCCCTCGGTCCTCCAGTATTGCTCCCTCACGCCCCGTAGCGCGGGGTCACGATTCACCGAGTTTGTGAGCAGACCGAGAGCGCGCATCTTGTGTAGCGTTTCCTCCGCCTGCCGTGTGGTCGTCTCGATGCGTTCGGCGATGGAAACGGGCTTTGCAAGCCAGCGGTTCGTGCTTGTAGCCCAGAGAACAAACGCAAGCACCATGTCCACTACGGCGAAGGTGATGTACCGCAGGAAACGGGTCCGCCAGTACACCGAATCGATATCCTGAACGAATTTCGCCCGCTTGTTGTTCGTTATGTCGTAGGTACCCATGAACCACACTTCCACCACCATAAGCAGTATTCCCGCGATCGTCGCATGTGTGCGAAACCGTGATCCCTCGCCTCCAACCAACGACGATGTAGCAAGACCGAGAACGCCGAGCTGAAATACATGCGGCGTGACAATCTTGGGTAGACTGTATAGAAAGTAGTTCTGCTGGTCGTTTCCGTCGGCTGTGGTGCACCACATGCAGTTCAGCAACGTGTCTGGGCCGTATGTGAGGTACAATAGCTTGTTGCGTGCACTCCCGCTGAACTTTGTCCGCAGCGCATCGTCGTCCTCTGTCAGTGGCCGCAAATGCCTCAGTCGTGCAAACAGCACGCTGGTCTCCGTCCTTATATGGCTCTGTGTCTTGAGAAATATGTTCTCTGGCGCGAATTGTGACAGCGAAAGGACGAGGCACACGACGGCGCTCAGGAATAGTAGGTTGAGCGCATTCTTGACTCTCGGGGGCGTCGGTCGCACGGGTACGCTTCGCGATGTCGCGCGGGCGACATTTATCCAGTCGAAAACGCGGGGGATTAGGAAGGGTCCAAATACTATGAGTAGCGAGTGGACATTCTTTGGGAGAAAGGTGAGGCGCGGGATCACCACGTAGGATATGACGAGTAGTATGACGGAGCGCAAGTTGAACATGCTGCGCGTGAGGATATCATGGGAGAAGCAGGAGTGAGGGTGTGTTGTAGAAGCATATGTCCTTGTGGGCGGCGTGTGAATGCCAGCGGGACTTAAGCACGCTTCCACGTGTTGGCACGAGATCGCGCTAGTAGATCGTCAACTAGCTTCCGCTGTTACTTCCTTAATCAACCCTATAACGCCAATGTATCGTTAACTCTGCTATACACAGACGCCAGCCCACACGCAGCATTTTGCCACTGCGGCTTGCTGGATAGGAATTACTGCTGCGACTTCTTACATCCAACAGGCCACCCTAACTGATATTCCTCCTTCAGAACCCCTAATCTGAACGCAACTAAGCCTGCTAAAGCTCTGAGGGTGCCCAGGTGATCACACTACACGATAGTTCTTCTGTTCTTACTCGTAAAGATTGTAAAATCCTTGAAGCCCAACGCTTGAAGATGCCCATAGGTAATGGATCTCTTGGACATTTCCTCGCAGCATTTTCTAGTCCTTCTTGAACTACGGTGATTCAATCCTAAACTGTACCGGAACTCTTCTGTTTCAGTCTCTCCCTTCTCGACAGCATAGTCTCTGGCCATGCTTCGAACAGGAGCATAGTGCTATGGAGATGGCCAAGCGTATGGGATGATCGCAGCGTGTTGATAGTTACGCGACAGTCGCGCGTGACGCAAGTACGGCACAAACCACAGCGACACCGATTGGTTCAGTGAACGAGTATGCCAATCCGCACTCGTTTGCCACTCAAATCCTACGCAGCCTAGATTAGTTTCTCAGCACATGTGTTAAGAGACAACAACGCTATGGCCCCGACCAACGATTCACACCACCGTAAGTCAGCGGCCTGTCATGAGGGCAAATCACTGAGCTACTTTAGCCTATCGCAGCCTCAAGGTTCCTAAGAATGCACCTTTTAAGCTACAACCCTCACCTGGAAGAGGGTGGGGCGCATTCGCCACAAGAAACATCGCCCAAGGGGCCACCATCTTGACCGAGAAGCCTCTTTTTGTCATTCGGAAGCCACATGAGATGATCACAGAAGCAGACATCCGAGCTGCATTTCAACAGATGGTGCCTAGCGACAGACAGCAATTCCTGTGTCTTCGGGACAACGCCGCTTCACCATTTACTAGTATGTCAGAAGCACTTGCTGAGAACTCCTTCGCAATTCCAGTCCCTCGAGGCGGCAAGAACATCGAAGAACAGGGCCTCTTTCTACTTCACTCACGGTTCAATCATTCCTGTTTGCCCAACTCCAAAATACCGGACACTTCCTTCAATCCTATAGTCAGCTCTGCGACCAGGGACATTGCCGCAGGTGAAGAGATCTTCTTTTGCTACAGTCCACGATTTGAATGCAGAACTAGGCAAGATCGCCATCGACTATTACGTTTCGAATGCAAATGCAAAGCTTGCATTGTCGGTACGCACTTCCAACAGCTCAGCGACGTGCGACGTACACTTCTTCGAGGACTACAATACCTTACGCTTGGAATAGATTTGGATGGCCGACGACAAGACTGTCCAACGCCAATCATCGTGGACCCTGAGCTAAAGAAAGCGGCAGAAACCTTCAACATACCACTTTCTGCTAGACTAGTATACAATCTACTGTCCATGTTTCTGATGCAGGAGGAAGGGCTGTTGGACTACTTGATGGTCGAACGGATGAGCCCGAGTATAACAAGCTTACCTCGTATGTTTCAAACGGCGGGCAACGCAGAGTTGGCTAAGCTGGCTATGGCTCAAGACACCTGGACCCAAAAGTTCTGTGTGGCTTCAAGGCTCTGGGGAAAACGGGATATTGCAGACGATGCTGCCGGGCAGCTATTCCGCATGTTGCGCGGAGTTCCCGAAAAGCCCTAGTCTGACTGGTACCTTACCAAGACTTTGTTTCTCTGACTTGTCGGGGTTTTTATGGGCACAAAGTTGTCGGCAAAGGAGCGGGAGGGATCTGTGTTAGCAACACCTTCCTCTTACGCTTTGGGAGCGTCAGTGGGTCTTGGGTTATGAGGACAAGCCATGGTATGCCTTCATTAGTGCTATATATCCAAATTCGGATCTTGAGCCTCGTGAAAGACAGTCCAGGCGGATACTCCTCCCAGCAAAGTCCTTTAATCCATTCTTCGCAGCTTTTACTCCTTGATCCTCCCATCAATCACCATCTGCCTGATCGCCTCAATACTGGACTCAACCGCCTTCTTCGACATCTGCCAAAACGTCAGCATAAACTGTCAAAGCACCTCACTCCAATTCCTCTTCACCACAGCCTTGACAATCGAATCATTTCTGAACGGGAAGGAACTTACACCCTTGAGTCTCTGCAACTCCTTCTCCGCCTCCGGCGATCCCTCCTTTAAATGCTCGAAACTGAACTCAAAAGTATACGTCATATGCAAGTCGTCCAGGCCGCCAGACGGGCCATCGGAGATAATATTGCGGACATGCGAGCCATCTTCCTGCTCAAAGTCGACCTGTTTGACTCTCGTCAGCCTGTCTAATCCACCATCTTTTGACCTCTATGAGAAACTCACCCAACTCGGCCAATACCCTCTAACAACCTCCTTCGCCTTGTCCTTCGGCCCAGCACCCTCCTTGAACTTCACCTCGCGCGTTACAATACCATCTTTATCCTCCAATACGTTGCACGACTCAATCACAGGGACAAATTCCTGTGCGAAGCGTATCTTTCTCTGTAGGCCTGCCCAGATCTGGGTTTGGTTGAGGACGGGCGTGGCGCCTGCGGGGTTGATCTTGGAAGTGTAGGAGAGGTGAAGTTGAACCATTTCGGGCGGGGTTTGGAGGGTATAAGAAGGAGTAGGAAGAAGAGTTATTTCGGGTGTTGTCTTTTTGGCTTACGAAGTAAGTTACGAAGTAAGACGTGGGTTATAGGTTAAGGTTTGATTTCGCTGACGTCAATGAATCTTTGAACAATGAAGCAGTGATGGTGAAGGCAATGAAGATGCACTGGTGTTCTATCGAGCAAGTCTTATATCTTAGGCTCAATCTTGATTTGGTGTGATACATATGTAGTGGAGCAATTATCGCCCCGAGTAAGCTCCAAGACTCGGCGTCGTCGATCTTCGGCCCCACGAAAGCCGAGCTGTGTAGGGCTGCTTATTCAAGCCAGTCGGCGAACAACGCGAAGCACCGATTGTCAAACTCGAATACAATTTACTTTTTATCTTGTTAGTCACCCGTCGATGGAACTTTCTGGTGCTACTCCAGTCTGCAAGCGAGTATCGTTGAATCAGCATCGGCGTGAATGAGACGCGAACACCGGTCTGCGCTGCAAGCCCAGCCAGAGCAAATCTGCGTGAGCCGAGTCATAGTCTCGATGCTTGCTTCGGAAGGTCACTAACAGTCACCATGGTCACGATAAACATCCAGGGAAAGCAGCTAGAATCATCAAACATGGCGGGCATGATCTGTCATTTAGGTATCAATTCAATAGCCTAGCCTTTCGCTATGATAAATGTAGTAGCTACTCAGCAACCCGCCCGAACGCCATGCTTTTGATATGCAGTTCATCCTTCAATCCATCTTCACTCATCTAAGCATCCTCGACGACCGTGGTGTGCAGACCCTTGGGATCCTTGACGTTGACGGCCTGGACGTACGAGTAGAGCTTCTCCTTGGCGCCCTCCTCGTCGTTACGCTTACGCGAGATGCGGACACGGAGGCGGAAGGGAACGCCCTTGATGCCGGATTCCCAGACCTTCTTGTTGAGCTGGGGGTCTAGGCGGACGTCCTTAGTGCCCTGTCATCGAACGTTAGCATACAAGTCTTGAGTAGTTGGTTGTACCAATGCAACAGTCACACATAGTGCGCCTGCCATGGGCTGCATTGGGAGTATAGGTGTCCACATACCATGGCCTTCTCAGCGAAACCGCGGATCTCCTTGATAGCCCTGGGGGCCCTCTTCTTGAAGCTCACGCCATGGACCTATTCAACCCAAAATATTAGCCTTATGTTCGCCTTCAGTCTTCCGCCCGATGCTTGCAGGGAGCCAGAGGTGAACTCTTGACTATGCAAGCCATCGTTGGACTTCACAAAACTGAATCAACATACGCGCTTGTGGAGGTGGATCGTGTATTCGCGGGCGACGACGTCAGCGATGGCGCTGCGGGTGGTCTTGCCGGCGGGCTTCTTGCCGCTTGTCTTTGCGCTGGGAGCCATTTTCTGCAAGCAATTATGTTAGCCACTGTCTATTTGAAGCCAACCCTACTTGAACTCCATCTGGAGCCATCGCAACGTCAACGTGTGGAAGCGCGACCCGAGGTAAAGCGCAACTCAAATCGAGAGCGATTGAACAAGAGTAGTACGTACTGACAGATATCCTCGCTGTGGGTTAGTCGACGGTGAGGTTGCGAGATGCGGCTTGAAGAAGTTCCTGAATATCGAAAATGCGAAACTCGTGTGGCCGCTTAGTTAGCGCGACGCACGGGCCTCTATCGCACGTGAGGAGTATGCCTCAACCTTGAAGTGCTCAAATGTCAGAACCTTCGAATTCAAGTGCTTAGAGTTGGCAAGACTAAATACAATAAGTTCTTCGCTCATTCAGTCATACATTTCTTGCAGACTTGAGTGTTTATGGGTCAAAGGTTTGCTCTGCGTGCTTTCTCGAGCAGGGTAGGAGCAGATAAATTTCACGAAAGGCCTCACACAAGTATTAAGTTTGAATTTGTTTGATTGTTTGGGTATCTTTTTGTCATCTAGTAATGCTTTTGTAGTCGTTTCCTAGGGTCGTGTAGTAACCAGTCCTCTACAAGAACCACCACTTTCTTTAACCAAATGCCTTGTTAACGGGTCAACGCTCAACGATGTCCAGGTAAATCGAACTCATTTCCGCGCTTTCTTGGATCTGATTCATCTTCGTCTTCGTCATCCTCTTCCTCGTGCTCGCTTTCGTCACTACTGCTCTCGTCCTCGTCTTCATCATCATCGTCGCCGCCAGTCACCAAGCGATCCAGACGTCCGCCGTCCTCCCCCCAGAACTGCAGTCCTTCCGGATCGTGGTCCTCGGAAAGATTCAGAGCTGGTATGTCTTCCGCCAAGGCAGGATTAAGATCGTTACGGAAGCGGGCTAGGGACTGAGTGAAGCGCTCCAGGACATACTGAGGTAAAGATGGTTCCTTGACGGTGGTACCGTCCGTTGCCTGGCGCTCGCGACGATCATCATCCACGAGATCGATGAATGGAACGTCCTCTGCTCGGACATCGCCAGTTGGGTTGAGGTAAGCATCGAACGACCGCCGAACACGCTCCAGCATTTGCTGCGCAGCGTCTGGCATCTGAGGCATTTGAGGCATTTGTGGAAATTGCGGTATTTGTGGAAAGTTTGGTAGGGGTGGGAATTGTGGTAAGGTCGGGAACTGAGGCATCTGGGGCATCGAAGGCATTTGGGGCATCCGAGGTCTTCCAGGGAACTGCGGCATTTGGAACGGAAACGATGGAAGCTGTCCCGGTAGCCATGTCTCTTGTGGTTCGTCTGGCTGAAAGTAGTATCTGGGCGAGCGAAGTGGTGCTTGCGAGGCGGGTGAGCTAATACTGGCAGGCGATCTCGATCCAACATTAGCGTCGGCATCCAGAATAGCATCAGCATCCAAGATCGCGTTGGCAGTCTCTTCACTCTCTGGACCATTGAGGATGCGGAGCTCGTTCGTATTGTAGGAATCACACGTGCCACATTGATTCCCTAGCCAGTGGTATTTGACCGAAGACTTTGCGGAGCAGTCGTTGCACTGGACGATCGCTCGGGTGTTCGAAAACTGCTCGGGCATTGGCTGACTCTCAATTGCTTGTGTCAACTTCTGCCACTGTAGATCCATGCATACTGCACTCTTTTTGCATATTGGACATTTGTAGGCAGTCTCCATGTACAAGTTGTAGCATCCTTTGTGCAAGTAATGCCCACAAGGCATCGACACTACAGCGGTAGATGATGTGAACAAGTAGTCGCCGCAAATAGGACAGTTGGAGTCGGTAGCACGTGGCAGACACTTGTGAGATGTAGCGTGAGAGATGGAAATGCAAACATTGCAGTTCTAGAGGTCGTTAGATAGACGCAACTACAGCCAATCGCCAGACGTACCTTGCAGTGATAAAAGTCTTTTCCCAAGCCCTCGCCCCTTCTGCAAATCCCGCAGTCAGGGCAGTGGTAGATCTTCTTCTTGCTGTTGTTGTCCCATAGCTTGCAAATGTCGCAGTAGTAGCATGCCGCCTCTGTCTCGCACTCTTTGCACTGCTCAGCCGCCCTCTGCGGCGTCCCACATGACATACAAAGCATGTTCTGCGTCATCTTCCTGTTCAGGTTATGGTCTTCGACCGCATCGTGACAGTGCCGACATGTGTACCATCGCCGGCATTCGAAACATTGAACCTTGACATTCCGTTTATAGTGTTGGCATCCCAGAACCAGCTCTCCTTCTGCGGCTTCATCCTCTTCTTCGTCGCCATGATCCGCGCTGCTGTGTTGAGTATTGGGTCGATAGGTCGGCGTGGTATCACCCTCCCGCAGATTGTATGGATTCTCGGGGTCGACATCTGATGCGGAGGAATATGGCGAACCTGCTTGTATGTCTGAGAATATCGATTGGCCGGAGGTGGGTGTATAAGGGCGGTCGTGAGAGACGAAGCTGCTCGGCGAGGTTGGTCGCATAATGTGGTACCGCTCGGTCATTATTCCGTGGATCATCCGCGCCCGTTCCTGATCGGTAATCTTCAGGTCCCTGATCTGATGAATGCGCATCCGTAGAGGCGCCATGCCATCATCTGCAGGGAGTGATTCCGACATGGCGCCAGCATTCTGGCCAGCGAGTGGCCTTGTGCTTGGTATTGAAGGTGTCGCAGGTGCGCTCGAGACTGGCGAGTCGATGTTGAGTCGACGAAACTGGTCCGCAAGTATGCGAGAGGGGTTTGAGGACATCTCGACTGTAGTAATTATATTTATCGGTGCTGTCGTCGATGATGTTGAAGGATCGTCATGGTGCTCCTGTTCGTCGACAACAGCACTGCGCGGCCGCTGGGAGGATGAATATTGTCGGAATCGGTCGACTAGAATAGTCGGTCTGCCGGTACTCGTTTGGGAAGTATCTTCATTTTGCGGTGTGGAACTATTCGCGTCCGCAACGTGAGCTGGTGGGTCGTTCGGTGGGACGGCCGCAGAGTCGCCATTGTCACATGCTAGAAGTTGAGCTTCGTCATTGCTCGCTTCGGCAGGCGGTTGACCTGAAAAACGACGTGCATGGCGGACCACAGGGTCAATAATAAAAGAAGAGAGCAGACTCATGGGTCATAGTGTACTCCAGGAATCGAAGTGTGAGAGGAGAAGTCTCGTTCTGAGAAACCGGAAGATTCCCAGGCACTGTTACTCGCACTGTTCCTGCGCTCCGTCATGTGAGCCTACTCACCAGCCACAGTCGCCACAGAGCGTCTGGATGAAATGCTGTTCTCGGGAGGGACACACTCCGGTCCGAACACGCTGTTGTTCGAATTCGAGTCGACTTTGCGAAAGTCGCGCGACAAACGGCCAATCCCGCAAGCATTTCCGGAATAGGCTTACCATTGACAAAGCAGGCCAAAGTCATAAAGCGGTCAACAGTACAACGAGGTCAAACCCGAAGCCCCAGTAGGCGCACCACAGTCTAGATTATGAGTCTTCGATCTTTGGTTCCATTTCACCCGGATGCATGACGCTCTCGCCATAGCTATTTTTGCAATGAGACGCCGCGCATACCATCCCCGAGCCACTGCATCTCCAGCACACGAGTGGGGTCGTTCGCACCTCGAAAGAATTCACCTACTCAAAGGAGCACAAAGACAAGAAAAAACGTTGATTACAGCTGGAATTCCATGGTTGTGAACGGAAACGACGCACATAAGTCTCTTTCATGTTTAATGGGTAGAGACCGGCGCGATGTATCCGACTCCGACCTCGAATCTTTGACTCAGCTAGCCGCATTACTCCGTTCGATCTCATGTCCGCGATATGTCCACAAGAAGCAAGTCTACACGACAAGTGTCGATTCCAGTACGAGTTCCACGGTTGTGTGGGCGCCAGAGCAATCTCCTCGACATGTTAATCCATGGGAACACAGCTGCATAACGCAGGGCGCCTTGCGTCCTTGATCCACGTCGCCCCCTGGGACCCAGAAATTAGCATTCATGATATGCCCGCAACAGGCAAGTATCGTGAAAAGTGTAGATTATCGTGCACATTCCATGGGTGTAAATGAGGGCGATGCTGCGGCAACAGAAGCACTTTCTTAACTAGCAACGCGAGGCGTCTGCTTCCGCCACGTTACCAATGATCTTTAACTGTCTCCGTCTCCTACGAGCTCACCAGAATAGGCAGGTTCATCAAGAGTGTCGATTGCAGCGAGAAAACCATGGTTGAGGCCGGAGATGATACAGCACAAGCGCGCCTAAGCAACGGCTGCATAAGCGAAAGAAATGTAAGGGCGCCTCGATATTGTAGGGAACGTCAGTCTACGCCCCATGCGCCTTAATGGTTGCCCTGCAATTAGCCACTTTACCAACCGTTGGCGAACAGTTTGATGATGGCTTCGAGTTGCTACCTGTATGTGTTATATAATCTTGCATATGATACACTGTGTGGTCTTCCAAACTAGATACAACCAGCTTCACTCAAGCACCTGCCCCCATCTGCCAAGTCTAAAGATCCTCCTGATGGGGACGCTTACTATCCGGGTTCACAAAATGCCTATGAATCCTGAGGCGGACTTTGCGCCCGTCTATATCTTCTGATGCCTTTCTGCTCCGGCCATTCCTTTCGTCCTCTTCATTCGCTGACGGCCTGGAGTCGGGTTCCTGAGATGATATAGAAACAGGTGGGACTTCGAGCTTCCGGTGGAGATCCTCGAAGTCGTCGAAAAACTTCTCTTTTGGTGATATTGGTTTCGACGTGGAGTCTTCATACCCTTCCTTCGGCTTCGGGATGCGTCTGAATGTACGACCTAAGCTGGCAGTATCGTCAAGGGAGTCTTTGCTCTCAGAAGCGCCGCTGCGCGAGATGCGGTGCTCTTCTGCTTCTAGACTCTCCATTTGGCGATCTAGGGCATCGAGTTCATCTTGTAACCTCCTTCTTCTGCGGCTCTTGGCCTGTTCGATTTCTTCCGTGTCTGCTCCACTCGTTACCGTGCCCGGCTCCTGGCGGCTAAGCACCCGATTGATTCTAAGTCGCTCCTCTTCATGCATAGTTCTGAAGAATGACCTGTCGTCCTCGTGTTTTTGATTAATCCACCATGTCTTATTTGCCCGTGCCCCTGTCCGTAATTCACGATGGAAGTCACCAACTAGATAGAGACTTCCGGTCAGCACTATAGGGTAATCGTTCTCGGTGAGATATTTTGCTGCGCATAATGCCCGAAGCACTCCCTCTGTGTCCATATGTAACCCGGTTATCATAGGCTGCACAGATTTCGCTATATCGAGGAGTTGCTTTGGATCCATTGGTTTCACCCATGGCATGCCGTCAACGGGACCGAACGAGGTAGTAATCACGTTATCTCCAGGCTGCAGCAGAAGCTGGAGATACTGACGAGCATCCTTTCCTTCGGTCATGGCAAGCACCCATGTGACAGGCCATCCGTCTCTCGGCCTCGCCTGTCCGGGAATCTTTCTTTGCCTTTCATTCTGGGAGACAAAGTCATCGAGTGCTTTTGCAGCATCCGGATTGTGGGCTCCGTCGACGAGTATCTCTCTTCCTGACTTGTCTGCCGTGCCGAAAACGGGACGGACTTTGACGTACTGGAGTCGTCCTGGGTTTGACTTCCTTTTAAGCTCCGCCAGAGTTTTTGCGATCCTGGGGTTGCTGAGCTCGAGTCCCGAGCTTCTAAGTGCTTCCTTGACCGCGACTGTAGCTAAGACTGCATTGTCTTGCTGAAAAGGCCGCAGTGATTGAGCAAAGCGATGCCAATTCGGGCGGGAGTATAACGATTTTCTGAGCTCGGGAGTGTCGCCAGTGAGGCGAGGGCCAGCCCCGATTTCTTTGGCATACTGATCGATGGTCTGTTGAACGTTCCACTCATTCAAAGGATTGACAATGTATGGCACATTGGGCCTAAGAATTCCCGCTTTGTGGAGAGCAATTTCTTCCAGAGTGTCTCCCAGAAAGCTTTGGTGATCCCGAGCGATCTTCGAGATGACCGAGACGGCTTGATTGTTTAGTATGTTGGTCGAATCGAGCTTGCCGCCCATGCCCACCTCTACGACGCCAATTTCAACCTCCTTTTCATTGAAAATATGGAACGCGGTGGCGGTTAGGATCTCGAATGAGGAGGCATTGATGCCTTCTCGTTCACTAAGCTGAGTATAATGTGCTTCGATCCGGCGAAAGAGGTCCTCATGAACTGGCTCGTTGTTGATCGATATACAGTCCCATCTGAACATGTTAGGACATATAGAGGACCACGTGACCACATGCATACCTGTTTACCAGATGTGGAGACGTGAATTTACCACACTTGGTCGGCCTGCGCGCGAGCAGGGACGACGCGTAGTAGCAGATGGAGCCTTTCCCATTCGTGCCGGCGACATGTATGGACTTCCACGGGAACTGAACGTTCTTCAGAAGCTGGCTGATCCTCTCCAAGCCGGGCTGGATCATGGCCTTTGGAAGTCGTCACGGTAGCATAGGCAACGCTTGTTCTAGGCAGACGTGCGTCGATGTTCTGAAACTGCGTTCCTGCAGCTGCTCTTGACTCACTACGACGAGTGGCCTACAAGCTGCGAGGAAAATCGCCTTTACCAGAAGAGGCAACTACGGCTTGGCAACGTGGTCGCGCCTGCCGAAGTCGATCGGTCGTTTGGTTTTTGCAGGCGTCAGGACTGTGTATCAGGTACGAGTGAGGCATGGGCTTAGTAGTGCAGAGAGAAAACATTGAATTGTAGCTTCGAGGCTATATGAGTGTTGGGTCGGACAGCTGTCAGCGCAATCGCTCCTCGTTTGATGTTCTGAACGCCTTCCCCGGTTGCTTCAGCCTCACAGTTCTGTTTTCGGCGCTTGCCCTGCGCCGCCTTACCTTAGTTACTTTTCCGCCCACCCCCCCAACCCATCCTCAGGCGCGTCCCCATCAACACCCGCCATCCCCACTCCATCATTTTTTGATACCTCTCCACTCCGTCTGTCTGCGCGATGGGCATCCCGATCGGCTGGAACATCAAACGGGACGAGCCCAAGGAGAAGGATGTGCTGCGAGCCGATGTGACCGGCCAGCGCTCACCTATCCGCCGCCGCGTCAGACCGAACAGATCACCGAGATCTCAGAGTGCATTCGACACGGGCTTTTTGATCTCCACGTCACGCTTTGCGCCGCACCCTGAGCCCGTCTCTCGACCTTCGCATGCTCGCACGCGCCTGGCCCCGCCACCTGTGCCCGAAGTCTCGAGGATAGTTTCGAGGACTGATTACCGCAGCAACGAGGCTTCGCGGAACCCACCCAGTCTACAGCGGGACGAGACCAGCTTGCGCCGCTCGCGCAGTCGTCTCGATGGATACATGCGCGCCTATGAGGCACGCGCATCTCTAGGTAGTGAGCGCCCGCTCGCAGCCTTGACCCCCGGGTTTGCGCCCGCAGCGGCTTCGCGCACCGCTGAAGCAGAGTTTCTACGCGAGGCGCGAGACCTCTCACGCATCGGGGAGAGGTCGCCGTACCGTCGCGCTGGAGCCCCGCGATCGACGCGCTCGCGGAGTCCCCGCGCTGACCGCTCTGCGGGGCGAGGCGACACGGAGGCTGGCGACGATGGGCACGAGAGCAATGAGAACAACGCCGTGGGCTTCCCTCCGCTTCGAAGGATGGGTCGCCGCACGATTGCCGACGGCCCGCTGCCTTCGAGTTCTCTTCGCGAGTCCTGGAGCCCGGTTCCTACCGTCGATGGCTTGGGCGACCGCGAGCGCAGCATCAGTCCCTTTGACGAACACCTGCCATGGGACACCTTCCTCAGCACTGTTGTGCCTGATCCGGTCGGGCCCACGGCTGAGTCGTCCTTCGCCTCTGCCGCAGCCGCAGCCTCGTTCTCGAACTCCCATCCAAGTTCGCGCGCCGGAAGCTCTAACTCGGCGGCGTCCTCGGGAACACATATTACAGTGCCGTCCCGACATACCTCTCCCCCGCATAACGAGCAATTCATGCGCGCGTGCGACACTTCGGAGGACGATACAGCGTCTGATACCGAAGAAGAGGACATTGATGTGCGCGGCAGCATAAGGCGTCTCAACGGCGCGGAAGCCTTTAGGAATCGGATGGGCCTCTCTGACCCGGTTTCCCGTCGTAGGATTCGACCCTCATACTTCTCCAACGAGCCTCCCCTGCGGGACTCGGAGCGCTACTCGCGGCGGGTCTTGGAGCGGTCTAGAGATGTAACCGCATTCGTTCGCACTTTCTACGACCCCAACATCTCACCCGAGGACGAGAGACAGGCGGAGAGTCTGATCGCCCAGCTCGATGGGCCGGCCGAGGAGCGTTCTTCTGCTCCTACCAACGATGGGGTTCCGCTCGACTCACCGCCCTTAGACCAGGAGCTTCGCGATGCGCGGTCCCTGCTTGAGCGTCTCTCGCGCCGAGAGGACATTAGCGACGATTTCTGGGCGTCAGTCGGCTTAACACGGTCTTTTGCCGATCCAGTCGAGCGCTTCCAGGAGCGTGAGCGACTTTGAGGCTTCTTTTGAGCGTGTATACTTTTCAGTTCTTTCTAGTTGCGCGCAGGGCTGGCTGGCTGGCCCTGCGCGGCGGATTTTTCTTGGTTCTCCTCCTTGAGTAGAATTTTGTTTGTACGATCAAGCTCTGGCGTTTTGTCACGGGGGTTTGCCATCTTGGAAGGCAGTCTGTGCCTGTAATGCTCATTTACGAAAAAGTCATATTGGGGATATCCTTAGCAATCTTGCTATTCTGGGACCTAGGCCATGGTTGAAGAACAGATCTTCAGTATGGTATAACTCGGCGGTATTTTGTATCTCTATCTAGCTTGAACCTCTGCAACAGCAGGGATGAATGGAAAAGCATTTCGCACGCCTATGAGCGCGCTTTCTATCCAAGAATACTTCTTAAAATACACGCTGCGGTGTTCGTAATCCTGGGCAGTAAAAAAAGTAAGTACCCCGCCACGTGCACGCCATCTCAACTTTCATCCCATGTCCACGCCTCGCCCACGCCCACCACCAACCCCTTCAACAGCACATCTCACAAGCAAGACAAAAATACTAAAAAGCATCTCGGGCGGGGCTCGAACCCGCAGCCTTTGGATTTAAGTCCTGAAAGCCAGTTTCAAGGTAGTAGAAGTCCAACGCGCTACCATTGCGCCACCGAGACCGTCGAGCGGAAATAAAGACTTCTGAGGAAATTTGTAAATTAGAAAACTTATAACGTTGGAGGTTTGGCCTAGTGGGTTTCTGAGCCGTGACAAAGAGAAAGATGACTGGTTGGGGTTTGGGACACGTCATGGATGGAGTAGAGTGGGGAATGGGCTGTGGGGAGTGGCTTTTGCTTTGCGAGAATTGTTGGGTTGCAGCCGGGAATGCCCGAGGCTGTGGGACGGACAAACAAATAACCACCATGCGTATGGCAGTAGGTATTTGTTGTCTAGCTGCAATATTAGAGTGAAGAGTTGTTGGATCTCCTGTGAATAGGGTATCAAGAAGTTGCTACAGAAATTCAGGCCACCCTGCTGATTTCAAGCGCAATGTAATTGAGTCCTTCCACTCCTACACTTCCAGCGCTTCACCCCTCCCCAATCTCCTTGACCATCTCCAGCATAATCTCCTCGCTCAACTGTGGCACTGACCCATCCCGGTTTTTCTTGCGGTTCCACACTTCCTGGAGCTGCAGTCGATTCGACTCCCAGCTCACCCAAGCTGCGGCTTGCAGAAAGCAGTCCGTGATGTCGTCCAGCTTCTTGAGCTCCGAGTCCCCAATTGCTTCTACTTCGATACTAGTCCCAGCATCATCATTGCTGGAATTGCTCGACTTCTTACGACGTGTGGGCTTCGAGGGTGAGCAGAGAGCTTGGCGCGTGGGCTCTGCAGTTTGTCCAATTTGGAAGATGATGTTTGGTGTGGATTCTTGTGTTGAAGATGCCGTAGACAGAGGAGTGGAAGATAGCCATGACCGCAAAATAGCAATCTTAGCTTTCTTCTCGGCTTTCGTTCGACTCGTCTCCTTCTTGGTTGCGGCCTTGTCTTCCTCTTCTACAGCCTCACCGGTACTCGCTCCCCTCCCTGACAGCGTCCTCGCGTGTTGCCCAAGCCAATAATGACCCACGCGCTTTGGATCCACGCCAGAAACCTCGTAGTCCCTCTTTCCAACCGTCTCTCTCATCTTCGGCAGCATGACCTTCCACTCTGAGCGCAAAGCCTCTAGAACAGCCCATAACATGCCCTCCAGCGTGTTGACGCGAACAGTCCACTGCTGGATTGCGCTGCCACCGCCTGAACGCCATCTCTGCTTCTCGATGAGAATGATGTCAGGTGCGCCAGATAATATCGTTTTCCGTACGAGCGAGGAAGCGGTCTCCGAAAGGACGGATAGGGAATATGGATCCACATCTTCATCTTCATCTGCCGTGCTTTTCTTGATGTCCCTAGGATTTGGTAAATGGTTTCGGAAACTTCGTGATGTTTTGACGAGATCAATCTTCTCCCATCTGAGCACTTCCATCGTCGCATTCAAGTTGTCCTTGGATGGGTAGGCGACTTCTACATCGCAATAGGCAAGGTTCCTGATGCCCATATCGATGCTCACGATTCGGAGTTTTCGGCCCCAATCCTTGTTTTGTCGACCCTCCCAGTCTGGCCGGCGTGTGAAAAGACGAGATTGTTGAACATCGCGTACAAAGCGGTCTTGGAGCGTGGCTTTGGTTCCTGAGGATGCTGAGCCGATGCGCACGAGGAGTGCTTGTAGTGCTTTTGCGGTCAGAGTCCGCGATTTAGGCGCCATTGCACGAATTGAAACCCTTAAATCCAGGTCTTCAGGGTAATGACTTAAAGGCAAGCTTCGAAGAAACGACGATAGTACTCGGCAAACAAGAAACCGTGGAGGAAAGGGACATTCGTGGCATCGTGTCCTTACGAACGCGCAAAGCCGACGCGTCAATCAATGGTGCAGTAAATCCGCAGCGAGTGAATCAAGGCTTGTAGTGGGGTGGGTGAGACGATAAGGCTGAAGTATACGCTAGGGTGGGAAAGTGTTGACGTGAGGTGGATTGAAGTCGCGTACACGATTGGAGCGTGCGCACGTGATGGCTCTACTGTGCACTACGACTGTATTTCCAGGACATGTCTCCGATCTAACATGAAATCTAGCAGCTGTTATATTCACGATAAATGTTCCTTATGTCTATTTAACAAAGTGAAGCCATCGAGTCTGGTCTCCTTTTATATAGTTTTCACTAAAGAATCATCAACACCCTATCCGTTCGTACCCATCATCACAACTTCCTCAAGAGCAATCCTACGCCTCACAAATCAAATCGAAATCCGGAAATTCCGGATCTGGCCCAATATTCGTACTCGCAACCGCGCTCTGAAAGTCCTGCACCTGCGCACTCTGCTGTGCATCTTTACATTGCGCTATAAACTCATTAGCCCTCTTTGACAGATCCAGAAAAGAATATAACAAAGACGTACTCTTCTGCTCATCACACTGCTGCACAGTTATCCCCCCATTCTGCCTCTTCACTTTTGCCATGTCCTGACGTCGATTCCGATTCCTATTCGCAGTGTTTCCGTCCCCTTTCCCATTCGCCACATCCGAACAACTCTTGAACTGATTATCACAGCTCCGTTGTGCCGCAGACAGAAAACTATCAAACGTGTCCCCATCGACTGCAAACGGGCGTTGAGCATCTCCGCTGTTGGTGATGGGGCTGGCTCGCGCACCTCCTAGTGCCGAGTCGAAGGTTTGCAAGTCCGAGAGCTGGCGCAGGAAGAGCGTGTGCCGTGGTATCAGGGACATTTCCCAATCTGTGGTGACGAGTGCGGGTTGCGGGGAAGCGTGGGAGAGGGCGGGCAGTGCAAGGTGGAGAAGCGAGAGGAGGGCGGGTGGGAGGAACTTCATTGTTGCGGAGTGGTGGTTGCTGAATTGTAGATTGAAGATAGTTCGATATAATCCAGATAGCGCACAGCGCTTGTACGAATGATGCGTCGTTTAGCGGTTGTGGAATTGCAAAAGTCGAGTCTAGTGGTAGCGGCCAACGGCGCATATGTAACATCCCGCTCGGAAGCGCGCACCTGCGCATCACCGCACCTGCAGCCGTCTCACGCGAGATAGGTTTGGTGCTGGGTTCGCGTAGCCTGGTTGGGCAATGTGGTGGTGATGTTGCGACGGTACTGAAACGCGAGACAAGCCAAACCACCCCCTGGAATTTGCAAACCCGGGGAACTTGAATCTGCGTAGCCAAACAGAGATAAATAGACGAGTGCATGAAGAACGTGACGTAGCTGGGGAGGATTCGAATGTGATATGTGACAGTCTGTTGATTTGGTTATGTTGGGGTATGCTATGCTAGTGTGACAGAAGGACAAGATTGTCGCTCAATTACAACTTTTGACAGGCGACGAAGCAAGTGCAACATCGCCGAGATAACTGGAGAATGAATGGACGGAGAATTTATGTACCTCCCATTGTAGACACCACCTATACTTGCGTGACCCATCTAGAGCAAACCGCGTTCAAAGTCAGAGAGCTGGGGGTTGCGCAACGCTAGAGGTATAAGACGATAAAGGAAAAGGACAGCGTATAGACCGCGCCTGCAATGCACCATGAAGACAAATCGTACCCAGTTTAGGCCGCCTCGCAAGCAGCAGTATTAAAGCCGCCATTGGCTGCTGTATATACATGCTCGGGACAGTCCTCCAAATGGACACGTCAGATAGACCCCGCAATATAGTCGTTGATATCGTGAACAGACCCTCGCAGGCCGATTATGTACGTTTCCTGCTACGCTTCGCCTAGAAGTTGGCAGCCGCGTTGGGGCGTCCACCGGGGTTGTGGTACTGTTCGAGGTTCGACTGGAAAGGCGAGCTGCTGGGACTGCTTCCAGATTTGTCGCCGAGAGCAGCGCCGGTGCCCGCCATCAGATCGTCGTCGTCGGCGCTGACCTTGTGCTGACGCTTCTTCATGCGCCAGAAGACAAGCGCGATACCGCCCAGCAGGAGAGCACCGCCAACGCCGCCAACGACTCCGCCGATGATGTTCTTTTTAGATTGACTCATGCCACTACCGCCGTCGCTAGAGTCCTCCTGTGAAGTGGGTGGATCTGTAACGATGGCCTGACCGGTGGTGGTGACGATCTCGCTAGTACCCGTCGAGGACATTGTGACTGCCTGACCATTGCTAATAGTGGTGAAAACGGTGACGAATTCTTGGAATGAAGTGGAGACGAGATTGCTGGTCCTCACGACCGCTGACGTCCTACGCGTGGTTGTCGGAGCATTACTGGTGGCTGGTGCTCCTGCACTTGTGCGTGGTGATGTAGGCTGGTTGTTTCCTTCGCTGGTCGTTTCCGGTGCTGGTGTGGAGGCGGGTTGTTCGTTGGACGTTGGCGCCTCTGAGGTTGGCTCGTCTGTGGGTGTTGAGGGAGGAGTCGATACTGGTGGCGCTGACGACACTGGTTGCTCTGAAGTGGTGGGAGCAGCGGATGTAGGCGTACTGCCCGTACCGGCGGCCTGTCGCTTCTCGCCGTGGTGCAGGTACTCCTCGATGCCGTCGATGTGGAGGCCGTCGAGGCTGAAGGCCGACGAAAGCGCAGCGAGCGCAAAGATGGCTACGAACAGCCAGAGTTTCCGCAACATGTTTGGTGGCTATAGAAACAGAGAGCAGGTGAGTGGGAGGAAGTGTCGTGTGGGCCTTGCACGAAGGGGCTGACGCGTTTCACGAAAAGTGGTTAAAGTGTATTAAAGGAGGTAACGGCGAAGGGCTAATAGCGTATTATTGTTAACGAAGGGTGTGCCGAATCGAATAAACGAGGGCAGTATGATGAAGGGACAATAGAAACGAGGGCGTCCAGCAGATGACCTGGGGTGCTGAGTGATGGAGCGAACGGCGGCAACGGTCGTGTGTTGCGCGAGTGATCAGGCCCAAATTTAGCTACCGCTATGCACTGCAACGGCAGACGGATGGGTCCTGGCGGCGTGCACCGACGTCTGGACTGCCAAACTGAGACCCTGCATTCCACTCGCGATCCAGAAGCAGTGCACGAAAAAACTCTTGCGCCCAACAGAAACAGACGCAGCTACAAAATCGCCAGTGTGTCAGCCAATGTCACCACCGAGAGACGTCCAGCGTGTGCTTTTGTTGTCTAAACAGTGCGTCGCTTCCGCATCCGGCAAGTGCCCTTCGTCAATTTTCTCCTCTCCAGCTGCTGTTCGCTTCGGCTTTTTTTCGCTAGCCGACGGGCCCAACCCTTGTTCAGGCAGCCTCTCCGCCTGGACCTGCGTCATACTCTCTGGCTGCGACGCTTGTCTAGCTGAAGGAGAAGATTCTACAGCTCTCCCTGTATCTTCACGTCGCACGGTGTAGAGGTGTTCAACATGCTCGCAGCCATGATAGCACACGGCCCGCCATTGACTGCCCACGAGGCCCTGTCTGGCGTCTTTGGCTCGATATCACTGGCTTCGTGGATCTTTCTTCTTGTAAGTGCAGCCTCGTCTTCAATACCCCTGTACTACGAAGCGGACATCTTCAAGACCTCTTGCACTTGTAGATAGTGCTTTGATGTGTTGAAGTTTTCTAGTCTTAACTTTTGTTTATTATGCGATCCTATGCGATCCGCATACTCGCAGCATGCTTCAACTTTGATAGCACGCGACACTCTTCACCATCACATACTGACCTACCCAGGTTCCGCAATTAATTGAGAACTACAAGTCCGGCTCTGCAGACGGCATATCCCTCGCCTTCCTCACAGTCTGGTTCATCGGCGACATCACCAACCTCGCCGGCGCATTATGGGCTGGCCTCGTCCCCACCGTAATCGCCCTCGCAATCTACTTCTGTTTCGCCGATCTGGTTCTCATTGCGCAATGCGTATACTACAACACGAAGAACTTGCGACGGACGCGGAAGACATCGACTAGGAGTCAGGATAGCGTCGAGGCACCACTGCTCGGCAGGAGGGATTCAAGCAACATTGGTCTCCCCGGCAGTCATAGAAGGGACTCGGCTGCGAGTCGCAGGCGCAGGGCGAGTTCGCTGCCCACCATTGTAGACGTCGACGAGGAGGGCGGAAAGGAATGGATGAAGAACGCTCTCTCTATAATCGGTGTCTGCGTCGTAGGCGCCGCTGGATGGGCGATTGCGTGGAAGACAGGCGTATGGGTCCCGCAGCCCACCAAGGATGATACGGCGGGTACAGACATGGCGCTCGGTGCACAGATCCTCGGATACGCAAGCGCAGTGTGCTATCTGGGAGCGAGGATTCCGCAGATTATCAAGAATCAGCGGGAAAAGTCTTGTGAGGGGCTATCGCTGCTCTTCTTTATGTTGAGCTTGCTGGGCAATGCTACCTACGGTGCAGGGGTATGTTTCTCTATGACAGTATGTTTTGCGCGATCGATTAACAACTCCCAGATCATTTTCCACTCCACCGAGAAAGAGTACATCCTTATCAACCTTCCCTGGCTTATCGGCTCGCTCGGCACAATGGTCGAAGACGTAACAATCTTCATACAGTTCCGCGTCTTTGGCAGCGGAGACTCGTCGTCTGCCCTCGAAGCATAGCATAGCAATATACAAGAAAAAAGAAGGCTATATAGACGAGGCTGCATACGCCTCACACGACACCCATCGTCATCGAACTGTACATGTTTATGGTCGAGCTATGTATCTATGGGGTCAGGTTATGGTTATTAAAAGCTTGGGATCAGTTGTTTCGCGCCTACTTGTAGTCTTGGATACCCTTGGACAGTAACGAATATTGTTATGATTGTGCTCTCGTACGCTTTGCGATGAGTAACGTATATACTATACAATGTATCAGACATGCAAATACCATACTTGATCAGATCAAGAAAGCAGGCATACATCAACGGCGCGAGAAGGCGTATTCGGACTCATGGTTGTTTCATAATAGCATAGCAGTCTATAAACGAAGCCTGTCCGCAGTCGCCGTTGCATACAGACACCTATTGGGTATATCTGATTCTAGGCAGGAACAGTCTATGTGCGCCAGAAGAGACTCCGAATAAGACATCCACTCTTTGGACGCACTCCCCTACAAACAGAACGCATATATGATTTCTCCTTTCTGCTTGGATATATCCCCTCCGTGTGACATGGTTTGTGATCACTCTGCGTGTGCGTACTTCTGCTCGTGAACGCCGATGGCACTGTGGAAGAGTCAGTCTCATATATCCTTGCATAAACTCGTATCTGAGCAGAATGGAGAAAACTTACCGTCCCGAAGGATCCGTCTGCTTGCTCCAAGTGGGTGTCCACCGCATAACCGTGTCGGCGCAATAACTTGGGAAGTGCTCGTCAAACATACACCTATACCAGTACGCCTCCTTGGAATCCGGGATATCGTTGCCCCACTCTGGCTTGGGGTTCTTCATCATCTCATCCGTGACATGAAGCTCTGCGTTGTCCTTGAGAGCGTCGATCCACCCGTAGCCCACACCGTCGGAGAACTGCTCCTTTTGTCTCCAGAGGATCTTCTCGGGGAGGTAGGGCTGCGTCTCTGGCTCGTCGGTGGTATCGAAGGCTTTGCGGAGAATGTACTTCTCAATACGGCCGTTCTTCATGTCGATCATCTTCTCGGCTGGGTCGATGTTCATGGCGACGTTGAGGAACTGCTTATCGAGGAAGGGGACACGCGCCTCTACGCCCCATGCGGAGGTAGACTTGTTGGCGCGGAGGCAGTCTGAGAGATGGAGGTTCTTGACACGGCGGATGGTCTCCTCGTGCAGAGCGGCCTTGTCAGGCGCATTGTGGAAGTACAAATATCCACCGAAGATCTCATCGCTTCCTTCTCCAGAGAGAACCATCTTGACGCCCATAGCCTTGATCTTGCGGCTAAGCAGAAACATAGGAGTAGAGGCGCGGATAGTCGTTACATCGAAGCTTTCGAGGTGGTAGATGACATCTGTGAGCGCGTTGAGACCATCTTCGATTGTGAATGTAAATGTGTGGTGTTTCGTTCCAAGGAAGTTGGCAACTTCCTGCGCGGCAATAGCGTCCGGAGCGTTGGGCAGACCGATCGAGAAGGAGTTCAATTGTCCTAGGAGGAGATCCGTCTGAAGCTCGTTGGCATCGTCGATGCCGACAAGCTGTTCTTGAGTTCCATTGGCGGCTCCGTTGGACTCGGCAGCTCGTTTCCGTGTCGCCTCGTTCAACCGCAAAGTTTCGCGCTGCGCAATCGAAGCGACAAGACTCGAGTCAAGGCCACCAGAGAGAAGCACACCAAAGGGCACTTCCGCCATCATGCGCTTTCGCACTGATCGCTCCAATGCTGTCCTCAGCTCCTTGTAGTCCACCGGCTTGGTGGGAATGTTGGAGGGCTCAACAAGCCACTTCGGGTCGTAGTAGCGGATGAGCTGGTCCGTCTTCGAGTCGTAGATGTGGCCGGGTGGGAAGGAGATAATGTTGTCGCAAACGGGATGCAAGCACTTCAGCTCGGAGGCGAAGAAGACTGCACCAGGGGTTTTGCTCGACCTTCCCATGTAGAATGTAGTGATTCCAATGGGGTCTCGTGCCGCGAGTACGCGGTTCTGCGTCTTGTCGTGAAGGACCCATGAGAACATGCCATCGAGATACCGGGGCGCATCAATGTCATGTTCGAGATACTGCCACATATCAGCCGGTGCCCACTCGCATATACAGCTTTGTGTCCTGTCCTTACCAGAGGAATAATGACCTCGCAATCCGAGTGTGTCTTAAAGTTGTACGGGGTCTTGAGGCCCTTGCGGAGGATGCGGTGGTTGTAGATCTCGCCGTTGACAGCCAGAGAGACGGTTCCCTCATCATTGACTAGAGGCTGAGCGCCAGAGTCTGCCCGTTGTAAGCTGCCACTCTGGAGTATGAATGTGGCGTGACTGCATACCGACGCCGACGATACTCAAACGCTCGTGAACGAGGACTGTCAGAGGTTAGTACCCCATCACCACACCGAATTGGCTTGGGGGCACTTACTAGTATCGTTCGCGATCCAGTTGCCACCTGCAAAGTCTCAGTCAGAGTGCTCATCAGCGCATACAAAGTCATGGTTTGCTCACTCCAATCTGGACCCCGATGTCGGACACTGTTCACAGTGAGTCAATTGAACCGGACAGTGATGTAGGAGAAGAATTCTTACGCCTTGCCCATCTTCAGGGCCGTGGGCTTGAATTTCTGCACATCAGGGTGCCTTTGAGTGAGTCAGTATCTTATCAAGGCGGTCGCAGAAAGTTTGGAGGGGCAATTGAATTTCTGGAGGCGATCGCATACCTGTAGCAGGCGAATATACCACACATGATGACTGCTGGACGTTGGAGAGGAGTGAAGAGAGAAGGTAGGAGTCAAGAGTCAGAGGTGGGTGGCTACACGCTTGGCTTTAATGGCAAGCTTGTCAAATTATTGTAAAACCACTGAGTCAATCAGTGCTCCGGCGACCGCATCGGAAGTTCTGCCCCACTAGCCCACGCTTAAAGCCGCATATGGCCGTGGAGCACTTTATCGTTCATCAACTGCAGGGAATGCGAACAATGACGCCGGAAACCAACGGATTGGGTCAAGGTTCGCGACGTGCATGCATTTAAATGCCCCCACATTGAGAATTGCATTGTTGCTTATTGGTCGCTGCCCTTGTGACCCAACATCCCATGCGTGGAGTCTATCTCCAGGTCGTGTGCTCTTATGCATGAACGAATATAGTATAGCAGCAGCTTCAATTACTTCCATAACTTGAGCAGCTTATTGTTTGACACTGTATAGCTCCATGTATGTCTTTTGTCTGGACTTGTATTAGGTCAATACGCAAACATACTCGGCACGAAATGCAGGCAGGATCTTTGAAGTGGTAGACATTTCCGTACTGTGTAAGTATTGATACATCGATGTCTCCGCGCGGACACGCTCAAGTCATCAAGCCGCTACTACTTCGCACACGTAACCAACGACACCCGCAGCGTCCAGCCAGAATTACCCACATAGAAAAACAAAAGTGATTATTCCTCCCCACTGATCCTAAGCGCCCGTCCTTCCCACTCACGAAACCTTTTGTTCTCAAAACCGTCATCTGATACCCCACGATGTCCTCTTCGCAGATCCGGGGCCGCTGTTGGCGCACGGCATATTGCTTGGCTTGTGCTATACGAGATATTGCGGGGGAGGCGCTCAAAAAAGGAAGTAGGCGAGGAGAAAGCTGATGAGACATAGGAGGGCGGTAATGTGGATGGGCACGCCGCCCGCGGGGGCCTGCTGGGTATGCGCAGCGGTCGACAGTTGTTCTTTCGAGTCGCGCGTGGACTCTGTCTTTCGCTGACGGAGACCACTGCTCTCGCCAGCTTGCTGTGTCAGGCTCGCAATCTGTGCCTTGGCCGCGTCAAGCTGAGCTTGCAGATCACCCTGAGATGGAATGGCGTTCTTCACGCTTGCAGCAGCTGCGGCCACGGTTGACTGCACGCCGCCGCCGGTAGCGGGGTTATACACTTCGTCCTTGATCTCTCCCAGATTTTTGCTGCCTGCCGGGCGGTCTTGTGGGCGCGAGACAGGCCCGGTAGCTTCAGGTACACCACGCTGGGGAGTGACGGCCTCTGGAGATGGGGAGGGCAGCAGCGAGTCGCGGCTGGCACCGTTCGTCTTCGCGGGGGTTGCCGTGGAATCGTCTGCGGGGAGGAAGAGGACCCTAATCTTCTTCTCTTGAATCGATGATTTTGAGGTTTGCTCGATGTGTGCCCACTACAAAAAGCAATTAGTCTCCTATGCCAGTCATCGTGGCCATGATTCTGCAACAGGCGAACATACCAGAGATCCAACATTGGTAAACTCCTTATCGGCAGTGACGAGAACGGATTGCACAAGGAACTTGTCGCGGCATTTCGCATCTGGCGGGGGGTCTTCCTTCATCGCCTGGAGGAGGACTACGTGCATATGTCAGTTTGCTGCAGAAATCCCGCGGGGTGTGCGCATGGAGGGGCTGCGTACTCTGAACCTCGACATCTTTGCCAGGTTCGATGCGTCCACTGTTCGGTCTCACACAGTATCTATATCACGCAACGTCAATCGCTGTGAACAAGGAAGGGGTTAGGAAGGTCATACTGTTTGGGGGCGGTGGTTTTGACCTTGGACATGTTAGCAATGCATTCTGCGCTGCACAGAAAGAGAGCCAGAAAGGGCATCGAGATATGCCTACCTTGAATGCGACAGGGTCGGAGTGGGGGTTCTTTAGCTGGAGGGTCTGCGAGACCTCTTGCTGAAAAGGTCCTACCAAATTCAGTATCTGCGCGCTTCTATTCTCCCCGCGGATTGCTTACGCTTGAACCCCAGCTCTACGGGATCGAGCTCGACGGACATGGCGTGCGCACGAGGGGCGTGGAGGTGCAGCGGTGGTTGTGTTTGTAATCAGGTGTAGAGCGGCGTTCTAGCGTGCGGCGCGCGATTTCCAGGGGATAGGGAGGTGCGGCGGTCGTCGGTCGGTCTGCCGGGTTACTACGGAGACAAATGCGCAAAAGGTGAATGTTTATGCAGCGCTGGGGAAGTGGGTAGGTAGTAAAGGTGATAGCTGTCGGATGTTCTGGGGTCGGCCTCGCTTGAGATGACGTTGCTGTTTAGACCGTCTAGAAACAAGTGACGCTCTTGGAACCGGGAATCGCCCCTAGTTTCTAAAGCTACCAGACAGTTACTTCCAAAGCGCACCTTCAGCAGGATTATCTCAAGAATCGTACTAAGGTCTATTTTTATCGTGAGAAGAGTAAATCTTGACGACAAGTTCGCAGTCCCGACAACCAGTGTCAAACAAAAACGTGCACGGCCGGTGATCTCATTCCACGGTTCCCCCAGATTCTACCGCCTACCCTTCTAAGCCCCACTACTGCCTGCTCTCCCTTCCACCTACAAACTAGACGCTTCCGCGTACAGACACGATTCTGAAAGCTGATAACTTACTTATACCTCTCCATCAGCGAGTAGAACCCAACGACCTGACTAAACTGCCCCACCACAGCTTGAACTCAGCACACGTTCCATATTACCACCTCCCAACATGGCAGGAGACTTAGAGACGCTCATCGACATGGGCTTCTCAGCCGACCGTGCTGAACTGGCCGTGAAAGCCAGCGGTGGCCTCCAGGGCGCAATCGACTGGCTCGATGCGAACCAAGACAAATCCATCGACGAGATCAAGCAAGACCAGGCCGGCGCCTCCACCACTGCGACCGACGAACCCCCAGCCCTGAAGCCCGGCGAAGAGGCAAAGTCCCTTGTCTGCGATGAATGCGGCAGGAAGTTCCGCTCAATGGCCCAAGCCACGTTTCACGGCGAGAAGACGGGTCACGAACAGTTCAGCGAGTCGACCGAGGAGATCGCGCCGCTGACAGAAGAGGAGAAGAAGCAGCGGCTGGAGGAGCTGAAACAAAAGCTGGCGGCGAAGAGGGCGACACAGTCAGAGCAGGATAAGGAGGATCGAAAGAAGAATGAGCAGATTCGGATGAAAGCCACCAAGGAGAGCCAGGATATCAAGGAGGAGCTACAGAAGAAGGAGCGCTTAAAAGAAGCCCAAGCTAAGCGCGCAGAGAAGAAGGCCGACGAAGACGCGAGGAAGCGTGTGCTGGCAAAGCTAGAGGCAGACAAGCAAGAGCGCAAGCGGAAGGCCGAAGAAGAGAAGGCGAAGCGTGCAGGTCTGGCTCCTCCTCCAGCGCCCGCGAAAGCTCCCTTGGCCACGTCTTCAGGTCCGACCACAAGCAAACCCGCCAGTGCGTACACAGAAGCAAGGTTGGCGTTGCAGACGCCTAGTGGCAGGGTTACGAAGACATTCCCGGTCGAAACGACGCTCTTCGAGTTGGCACATGCGCTGGAGCAGGACGGTTTGACGGTCAACTCGTTCACGACCAACTTTCCCAAGAAGACGTACGACAAGACGGACTTTGGCATGACGCTGAAGGAGGCTGGTTTGGTACCTAGCGCTGCCTTGATCGTTGGATAAGGCCGCCACGATTGGGGGCGAAGGCTTGTAGGTATGACTTTACGAACAATGACCATGAAAATTGCATGAGTAGGCGTTAGTATGGACATGGTCAGTGGTTAAACAGGTCTATAAAGGAGCTGACTTAGAAGATTAGCCACATATATCGAATTCTGTCCTGATCGCCTAACTACCCCTAAATGTCTGCCGGATATACCTTCAGTGGTTTCGTCATCGCTGAGTTATGACAGGAGTCGTAGGTTTGGCGTGACATCTATCTCAACTCGAAAACGAGCCTGACATAGCATCTGCATCGAATAGATGCTCTAACTGATAGAATCCGTAGTATGAGACGCCTACTGATGCTCGCGTGATATGACCCTATGCTCCAAAGCCAATATGAACAGAACGTGTATTCACAGTCCCCTTTTCTCGTACCGATATTGCTCACTCATACTCATCGATATCATAACGGCCCAAGTCCCTCTGAGTGCTACACCATTCTTCACTCGCAAGTCCTCTCTCCTTCCTCCGCACCAACGCCTCGGGATCCTTGCACCAGTCACACGCAAAGTCGCACGGAGGTACCTCCTCGTCTCCAAAATACTTTGCAATCAGTTTATGACGGCACACATTCGTAGCCTCGCAATAGCCCACCAGGGTCTGCAAGCTCTTCGCCCTGTTCATCAACTGCTGCTGCTGCGCTGCTACCCCAGCGCCCTTGGATGGTTGTCGTGCTTGATCGCGTGCCATCATTGTCGCTGCGCGGTCCCGGTCTTCGCGCCCGTAGTAGAGGATGCAAACTGCTGCTTTGCCGTCTCGGCCTGCACGCCCAGCTTCTTGGTAGAAGCCTTCGAAAGATTTGGGAATCTGCCAGTGCACTACGAAACGTACGTTTTCTTTGTCGATGCCCATGCCGAAGGCAGTAGTAGCAACCACGACGTCGTACCCGGCTTTATTGGCTACCCAACCGGATAAAGCGTCCGCACGCTCGGCGTGTGGGAGGCCAGCATGGTAGGGTTTCGCGCCTATACCATCAGCGCGGAGGCGGGCAGCGAGCGATTCACAATCTTTGCGGAAAAGGGTGTATATGATTCCCGGGACGTTGTCGGCTCGTTGTTTCTGAGTCGCTAGTTGAGTTGCTCGCTCGGGGTTTGCGGCACGTCGGGCATGTGCGGCTTTTAGCCAGGAGATGAAGTCAGAGTAATGGTCTTCTTGATCAGATTTGAAGCGGACTTCGTAGTGTAAATTGGGGCGACTGGTAGTCATACGAAACATCTTCAGTTTGGATGAGTCCAAAGCTAGTGTTTTGATGATGTCGTCTCTTACACGTGCGGTAGCTGTGGCTGTGAGACATATAACAGGGACATCTGGGAACTCTGTCTTGAAGAACGAGAGTTGCTGAAAGGAGGGACGGAAGTCATGGCCCCATTCGCTGACGCAATGCGCTTCGTCGACTGCTATGCGGGCGAGCTCTCGCTGGGAATGGATAATGCGAAGGATCTTGCGGAAGTGGTCCCCTTGACAGAATTCTGGCGTAACATAGAGGAGACGTGTAAGAGGATGACCGCATTGCAAGTCTGAAGTGATTCTTTGTTTGTCGGCGGGTGGTGTCGTACTGTTTATGGTTTCCACTCTGATATTGGCATTGCGCATAGAAGCAACTTGATTGTTCTTATTCTCAATGAGCATAGGTTACGGTGTTCAAGGAGGATCAACATACCATCAGTGCTAAAAGTGGAGATATCACAATAGTGACTTTCAGAGGTTAGAGTGTGCTGTGTCTTGCAGATATATCCACCTACTGCCAAAATCAACCACTGCTGGAAGCTGATAGCACAAGCTCTTCCCGAAAGAAGTTGCAGCCTGTAAGAAGACATCTTCGCCCTCCAACGTTGCCGTGATTACTTCGCGTTGCAATGGTCTACGATGGAACGTTAGAACGTGCATATCCAGAATTCAGTGCTACAAATACCGGAAACCTGGCTTCTTGAACACTTTCTTCAGCGTGAAGTCAATATTCGAGTATGGTCTCTTCCTTTGGCCGGGCATAATTTGGGTCGTAGGCCAAATCTGTAGTTAAGCTGAGGGTAGAACAGGTGCGTCACCGCCAGATCAATGGAAATGAAGGCAGCTTGAGCAGTGCGCGGATGCTCATATTGGCTTTGCCAAGTGCTGTTGCAAGAGAAGCTGCAAAGCGATGCAAGAACGATGGATAGACGCGTTGTCGCGGCAGGGACGAACACGCTAGCACGTGCACCCCGCCGGTTAAGGCTCCCGCGCTTCACACATCCCCTTCCAATAGTGCGATATCGATTCTTCTCTGCTTTGTTCGGACATAATTACACTATTAAACTCACAGATCGTTCATCGAAAGCTTCAGTACATTGTAGCATGCGGTGAGAAAGCTAGCGCGCATGGTTTGCGTCAGCTTGGGGTGCTACACTCGAAAGCCAGCAACATGTCCACGCAAACTGTTTTTAATACTCCTCCATCGAATTTCGTTCTCAGAGAGTTTACCTCATTAGCGCCAAAAGAACGCTCGGCTGTCGCAGGAAAAGTAGCCAAAATTGAGAAGAAAGTCTTTCCATCGAGTGAAGGCTTTGATTACGACATTGAGCTCAAGAAGAAGAACACCGGCCTGACACTAGCCTTCAAGGAAGATAACTCCGACAACGTGGTCGCATATCTCGTGTACCAGCGCTTGAAGAGGCTGGTTTGGCTGCATAAGCTTTGTGTCATAGAGGAAGAGAGGGGGAAAGGGCTCGGTAAACGTCTTCTTCATTCCCTCCAGGATAAGATGAAAAAGGGAGGCTGTCAAAGTATTCAATTGTGGCTCGACGAAAACCGCAAGCCGGCCAGAGCCCTCTACGAATCGTGCGGTTTCCGGCAACTTGAATACCGACCTAATTATTACGCTCCAGGGCGTGCAGGCTTGAAAATGGAGCTATCTATTGGAGAATAAGTGGAGCGGTTCAACTCGTTCCTATCCTTACGTTTTTACGCAGAAAGCGAGGGCCTGTCAAACGATTTTGGCGATGCCTATACAACCGCGAAGCAAAATGAGCCCATGCGAAGCAACTTCGATAACCGGGTTGGGGCGTGCAAGCTATACGTTTTATTCTACTCCTGAGTGAGCGCCTGAAGGTGGTTGTGCCACTTGAAGTCACGTATGCTGAGGTGGACATCCCTTGCTGTCATCACCCCCCATCGCCATTTTTACATTCTTCAGCCATTGCCTGGGTAAAAATGTAAGGCATTCTCTTTTGACGCGACCACGCGTTGTGAGCGTGATTGCAAATTCCTGTTTGCCAGGAACAAGATGGCTGAGAGTGACGGAAGGCTTTAGCATGTCTGCTCCTCCGTCCACCTCTGTAAATCCACTCCTGGATCTGTCGCGATGGCGGCTTTGCTGTAAGAAATTCTGAAATTTGTGTAAAGCTATGCTGATAAGGTGTACAGTGCAATGGCAAGGTTCCTCATCTCCATCGCCCTTCTCACCGTACTGGTCGCGGCGACTCCGCAGGTGACCTATCCTCTAAACCTGCAACTTCCGCCCATTGCGCATGTTGGAGAACACTTCAGCTTTCAATTTGCGTACACGACGTTTTCATCGGATTCAGGAACTTTGCAGTACTCTTTGCTTGGGAATCCCTCCTGGTTATCGCTGGATGGCAAAAGCCGAACGCTTTCTGGGACACCGCGCGCCAGCGATGTGGGAACTGCAAACTTCACAATCACCGCATCTGGACAGTCTGGAACCGCTACGAACATGGAATCCCAATTGCTCGTTTCGACAGACGATGCTCCAGCAACGAAAGCGAATATATCAGCGGCGCTGTCAAAGGCCGGCAAATTGTCTGGGCCCACCACTATTATCCTCAATCCTTCGACCCCGTTCAACATCTCGTTTCCATCAGACACATTTGATTCGACGGGATGGAAACTGTCTTATTTTGCGACTCTTGCGGATCATACACCACTGCCTGCGTGGATTAGTTTCGATGGTTCTTCAATACACTTTGCCGGCACCACACCCCCAATGGAGTCTCCACAATCTTTTGAGATCCTTCTCATAGCTGCTGAAACGCCTGGCTTTGCTGCCTCTTCGGTATCCTTCACCATATCCGTCAGCCAACATAGGTTGTTCTTCAAACCGTTCAGCCAGTCCATCGATTTAAGCAAGGGAGACGAAGTCAACATTGCCAATCTCAAGAAGCAGCTTTTCCTCGACGAGTCGCTGATCCCAGACAATCAGCTCCAATCTGTTACGGCGGAGCTTCCATCGTGGCTTACACTTGATAATAATACATTCGAGATCTCCGGGAAATCGCCTTCTAATGTAATTTCGCAGGACCTTACTGTGACAGCTAAAGATCAATCTGGCGATACAGCTAAGCAAACAATCCACCTCGTCTTCACGTCCGAGCTGTTCGTCGGCGAGATCGGCAAGCTTAATATTACGGCTGGAGAGCGTTTTGAGCATAAGATACCGCAATCCGTTCTCGCAAAGGACAACGAGAACGTGACAGTCGACTTCGCATCTCTGGCCCAGTATTTACATTTCGACCCCACAACACTCATCATCTCAGGCACCATACCAAGCGACTTCTCTTCTCAGGATATCGAATGCTCGATGACAGCGACATCTAGTGACGAATCTCTAAAGGACACTCAGAGTTTCCTCATCCAAGTAAGCGACGCTGGCTCTAGGCTCACTGCATCGAAGAATGGAAATGCGGATGGGTCCGATACGCCACAGCACGGGTCTGGTAGGAATAAGGACGGCATCATAGTCGGATCAGTCATCGGAGCCGCATGTGGTGTAGCTATACTTCTTGCATTTGCTCTCTGCCTACGCCGTAGGAAGCAGAACGGCAAAAGTTATATCGGTCCAAAGCTTCCAAAGAGTACGAGGAAATCTGAAATCTCCCGACCCATGTTTATTCCGCACGGGTGGCCAGACATGGATGAGACTGCAGACCACGATCTGGAGAAGGGCAAGAGCGATAACGAATCTTTTGTCGAACGAACACCAGAGAAGCCACCCAAGCTCGACCTTGATCTAGTTTCCGACCGCGTGGATAGCCATTCGTTGGCCGACTCAATTGGCGATGCTGATACACGGATTCTCGATATCTTCGACGAGTCTTCATGGGGAATCCAAAACGATATTGCTCCCTCACAGCACCCTCATGATTCGATGAAAATCGCCACAGAGCTAGCAAAGAGGGCATCGCAGAGGTCAGACACATTTCGCAAGCATAAGCGACGAACAACGACAGTGTATCAAGATCAGATCCATCGCAGTTCAGGTCTACCTGTGAATCGTCGTATCACGGGAATGGGACACGGGCGCCACACTTATTCTCCGTCTAAGAGCAACACCATGTTCTCACGATCTTCAGTGCGCCGACCGTTAAGCATGAACTCCGAAACAACCACAAGATGCACAAGTACTTGTTCCACAGCACCGTCAGCATTCCCTCAACCACCTAGAGCACGAAAGCACACGACCATGGTGACAACACCGACAGAAGAACGACGCAGTATTCGCATTGTACCTGCTTGCATGCGCAATAGCTTAGTTGACCGTCGCACGGTTGATGAGAGACGCAACTCGTACATACGAAAACGAGCGTCTGCCCAGTCCCCGTTTTTCAGCGCAAGCACACGTGCATCTTCTTCCAATTACAGGTCACCACCCGCGTTCATCACTGAAGCGCAATCCTCACCGAGAGTTGCATTATCGCCCTCCATACGTAACACTATTGTCAGACCAAACGATGACGTGGTGGCGGGTAAAGAAAAAGAGATACCTCAAAGTTTACGAGTAGTGAAACCTTCAGGCACCCTGCTCGGAATATCAAAGCAGGAGTTTCCTGGCAGTCTCCGCACGAATCGAACGAACCGACCCTTCACAGCAATGCCGGCAAACCGTGACCGTGTCGAAAAAAGCTATGCCCGGCCAGGAACAGCCACCTCTCCAGGATCGCGTGCAAGCTTTGGCCGTCGAGCAAGCACACGCCGAAGCCTTCGTGCGTACGATCTGAAGGCCAGCCTGAACGATCTTACCGGTAAGTTGAAACCTAGCCTAGACCGTTCATCTTTGAGCGTTTCCTGACCCATGATACAGGCAGTAAGATCTTTGAGGATGTCGAGATGAGTGACAGCGTCTACTCTGATGAAGAGATAGATATCGAGGAGGCCGAAAAGCGAACAACAATCAAGCCTAGCGAATACACGCTACCGCCGCTCAACCTTGACAGAGTTGACACGGCGCGAAACAGCAAACGGGAGAGCGCCACGGCAAAGACCAAGACTAAGCGCGACAGCAAGAGAGAACTGAGGCGCGCAAATGAGCGTGATCCCACTCCATACTACTTCGCGTCCGGTCACGAGCATGGCGGCAAAGAGAACGCTTCGTCAACGTATAGCCTCGGGCAGAGATGTTCGCCTATGCGGATAGAAGTGAAGGGAAAAGCCAAAGCCAAAGCCATGACCTCCCCTGAGCGCACCAAGCCATCCACAACACGGCATTCCAAAACAACAACCGAAGCACGAAAATCACACCGAACAAGCGTAAACCGCGCCTCGAACGCTCCTGCTTGCCAGGAACCTACCAAGGAACGACACTCACGAAAATCAATACACTCGCGCACACAATCTCGACAGTCTGGAAGTGCCAGCGTCAAGAAACCACGCGATCACTCACGCACCCAATCGTCCGCCTTCCCTCGTTTCGACGCTACAATCTTCGAATCCATAGGCGATGATAAACGCTCCAGCATCGGCAACGCCATCACAACAGCAGCGGATGCTGCATGTCTCCCGGCGTCCAACACCAAACCATCCCTAGTCATGCGTGACTTGTCGGGGAACCTGACCTTTTATGGCGGCGATGATGATGAGCCGACGATTGAAGAATTGGGGAGCAGCAGCATAGGCTTCCGAACTTCCAACGGGCGTATAAACAGTATAGCGCGTCGGTCTCGTCTCGCCTCCCTCCATCTGTCATCTCAATCGGTACCCCAAGTTCCCCCGAAGTCGTCGAAGCGCGAGACTGTCATTCCAGTCTCTCAGCCAACCCAGGCCCCTGGTGTCGGGTTGTTCCCGCAAGAATGCCCAGGGGATGCGGGAAGGAAACGCACACCATTGAGTGTCTTGCAGGCAGGGAATAATTCGGCGACGCCAGAGCCGGAGGAACAACAAGTTCATAGTAGGAAGACGTGGGGAAGCCTGAAGAGCATCGTGGGAAGAGGGAGTAGGTGGGTCAGTGGTGGATATTGGGATAAGCAAGGGAAGGAGGATAAGGTTTTCATATAGGACGGAGACAATTTGTTTTGAACTGGATTATATCTGGAAACATCTTGGCAGGCTCGGGACCATAGGAAATAATTTCAATTATATCTTCATTGAACATTTCCAAGGAGCTACGCCCATGTCTATGCACCTGTGTAATGTAGCAACTCCTCTATCTTCCCGCCTTGAAATCAGAACACCTCCCAACGCCTCTGGCCCATGCAAACCCTAAATATGTACCCAATCCGAAGTTTAAAGCTGGATATCATTGTTCAACAACCGCACCTCCTCGCCCGGCTTGAACGCCGGCAATCCAATATACGGACAACCATCACACCTGAACGCATCTCCCAGGGCGCAATTCCCACAGCTACCGACCTTGCCTTGTACTGTAAAGTCGACCTCTGCGAGATCATCTGCATCCAGCTTGAGTGAACTGAGTGCTTTGTCGGCGGCGGAGCGTTTGGCAGCATCTTCAGCTTCGAGTTTCTCCTTCATTCCGCATGTGCAGTCTTTGCAGGCGCGTCGTCGCTTTCCGGCTTTGGGGCGGCATTCGGGCGCTGTAGTTGGATTTGTCAGCAGTAAGTCTTGCAACGGTGAAAGAGGAGGAATGACTCACGTTGGATGATTGGTCGTGCCATATCCTCTTCTGTAATGAGATCGTCCTCGTCGATAAGGTAGTCATCTTCGCCGGTGATGATAGGGTCGTCTAGATCGTCGCTGAAGTCGACGAAGCCGACACCGACGGGCTTGACGGGCTCTGGCTTGTCGCGCTTGCCGTTCAGGTTGAGAGGGACTGAACCGTCTGGGTTCACTGTGCCGTTGGTGCCATTTGTGCCGTTCATGCCATTTGCCTTCTTCCTGCCAAACTTCAAGGGTATCGAGACAGGCTCCTCCTGCTTTGGCTTCACCATGCCATCCGCCGCCTCGGTGAGGCCTGCTAGGATTGCTTCTGTCTTCTCTGAGCCTTGCAATGCGCCCGCCTCGCTCTTGAGCACTCCTCCCACGCTCAGAGCGCTAGCGAGCTTATTCATCACATCTCTCGCCAATAGTTTGTGACTCTCGCGCGATGTGCCATCGGCGTCGGTGAGGAGGAGGACAACGTCGTATGTGGAGGCGGGTAGATTGACTAGACCGGCCGCAATGCGATCCAGCATCTGGAGGTCGGTATAGGACCGATCATGGGTCTCGAAAAGCCGGTCCAAACGCTCTGGGTGGGAGGAGATCGAAGGCGGGGCGCAGATGAGCACGCGAGAGGTGGCCATGGCGGGGTAGGTCTCTCTGGAAACGCGTCCAGAAGCGTTGAAGTAGGTCGGGAGTAGGTCGAGGCGCGTGTTCAGGGTCTGCGAGGGTTATAAAGTGAAGGGTAACACGGAAGATGAGCAATCAGTCTGGATCTCGCGCTCGCGAAACTTTTCTCGAAAGAGGGATGCCGGCCCTCGGAGAAGCACGGCGTTTGAATGGGGTGATTCGATCTGCACTGATTGGTCAGCTGGGGTGGTCAGGTCACGTGTGGGATAGCGTCTGGCGGCTGCTTTCCGGTTTGGCCGGGGGTCTCCTTCCTAGCGCCTTAGCTTGGATTTTAGCTTTCCATGAAACCTGGGGTAACGGACGCGGCAGAAGCACTGAAACGACAGAGCTGTCCATCTCAGCTTCCCCTCATGGTCTCTAGAGCGTGTGAAAGCATAGCGAAACGCACCGGGACTGGTTTCCGTGGGAACCGAGCCATAACGATGCTGTAGGAGCTGTGTTGATAGCTGCTTGAACCCTCATGCCACACGCGACAGTCAGGTACATATGACGTAACTTATCGGCATCGTACCTTCATCCTCGCAGCTTAGGGGACGACGATCCTAGAGATAAAAGCCTCAAGATGCTGCATAGATGCCAGGACTATGGTTGCGGTCGTCGGAGCTGGATCGGAAGCTTCCAGAGCTTCTTGTCTACAGGGTTCCACTGCTCATTGTCATATAAACGGCCGCACCTGCCATCTTGACCCCGCTCTTACGAAAGAGCACGCGAGCCTCCCTTTGTTGAACATTCTCGCCGTTTTCTCACCTACATCGCCAAATAATTTACTTTGACTCCCCATCCATTGCTGTGACTGTCATTGCATCCGCCACGTTTCTGCAAGGTACGACGCCGCCTCCCGTGTCTGGTCACGATGCTACGACATCGTGGGTCACAGCTCCACCTTAGGAGCATCACGAGACCTTTGACTGATCCGCTTCAGCTTCCTACAGTAGCTCCGAACGCTCCGTTCCTGACTACTTAACTCGACATCACCCAACATTGACTTCCTTTCATCTCACTCAAATCTCAATCAGACCCATACATCAACTAGTAGGTCTCCCCTTTCATCTGACTCCTCATAGCTCTTGTTTTTTGCTGCATTGAGCATGCTACAGCACTGTAGCCCGCTCAATGCTGCACAGAGAGCTTCACGACGTCATTGTCCCTTGCAAGTTCATATCCTAACTCTGCCCAGTGACTCGCTCTCACAAGTTCACTGACCGCGACCACGCCGGCATTGCTGAAGGCACTGCTGAGCGTGAAGCGAGGCTTCCTCGATACTTCGCCAAATCCGGCCACGCCGATACCGATCCGACAAAGACCAAGAAAGGTGGTAGCGGAAAGGGTAATTGGTAAGTCAATGACACTCATCTTGTCCATCCGAGCACCTCCAGGCCACCTTGGTCTTGGGGGAGCTACTTTACGTCACCGACCTAGTCTCCCTTCCGTATCTGATGATCCAGTAACTAACAGAGAATGTTAGGGGCCGTGACGGCGATGAGCTCGAAGATATCAGGCCCAACATGGCCAATGCCCGCCGCCGAAGCAACTCATCCACCCACAATACGAGGGACTTCAAGACCAAGTTCGAGACCATCGAGGCCGAGCCTGTCTTCGAGGAGGAACTTCACGGTCCTATCGGCGACGAACTCGAGAAGCAGAGCACCACCTCCACCGACAAGAGTGTCGAAGAGGAGGACAACGACAAGAAGTTCTAAACTTCGTTGCTTGGCCCGAAAGGGAAAGCATCAGTAATGGAAGGACAATTACCGAAGCACATCATCTTTGGTATGGCTGCTAGTTGACTGGAACGTCAACTGGTGGGAAGCCATTACTGAAACATGATCTATTTGATGAGACAGCTGTCGTCTCGATTTCCTGACAAACAGTCACCCATTTGTACTATGTCCTCTGAGAGATCTTACTTTCTTACCTGCACCCATGACCGCTCAGGGACAGCCCTCATGGACAGGATATGGTAACGGCGGCGTTTCTCTTTCACACATGGGAATTTGTAACGAGTATGAGAAATAATGAATCAATGATAATCGTAAAATCTGCCTTCTGACACTCTTTGCTGCGCGGAATCTACCTTGTTTGATGGCGATGGAAATGGCGGTATAGAAAAGTGAAGTTATCCAAAGTAATTTCAAGACGTTCATTCGGGCACATCTCTTGTTGTTCATCCCCTGCGCATGAACGCCTGCTTAGTTCTGTGATCATTGCAGCTCGGAGATGATGGCGGGCTCAGCAAGGCTGAGCCCAAAGGAAGCGTGGTAAGCATTTATGCAAACAAAGTATGTGTTGAGGGACGTTGCTTGTGCAAACGGTGAATGGCATCCTTACTTTTTGCGGCACGAAAGGCTGGGAAGAATGGTCTGTGACACTTCTAGGTCGACAACCGTTGCTCAAGGTAGCGACAAGACACGGTCTGGCCACCGATCGGAATATGAATTCACATTGCTGCTCCCTCTGAGCGCCGAAGCGACATCTCAACTGAGGAAATGAACGACATCACAGGCTCAGAAATGGTCCAAAGCAGTACCTTATTTCCTTTTTAGCTCGCGTTATCTGGAGCACATGTCTGATATTCAATAGTGGCGTGCGCCACAGATCCGGGGTACCTACAGGGTCACATCGCACTGAATTACTCCCCGGTCTTCTAAGAACAAATTAGGATCCTGATATAGGGCTATCGAGGACCTCCTACTGGAGTGAAATAGAGCAGGGATGCGACTTGGTGTGAGAACACCCTGTAGATAGTTAGCCTTTCAGCGAGTCATAACTCGAGGTATCTGGGTAATTGCTCGTATATGTCCCTGGTGTGGCTGCTATTTTCGCTTGTTCGCACTCGCTTTGAATGTACCCTGGGCAACTATGTCGCTTGTCTGTATGGTTTGTATGGTGCCAAGCACATCTTCACACCCCAAAGCCCCTTTAGACGCATAGTGCAGCAAGTTCGAGCTGCGAGTTGGATATCCTCTAAATCCGTATTTAGTTGAAAGAGAGGCTGAGCTGAGTAGGTTGAGCAGTATCAAAAGGATAGGTCGTCAGGACGCAAGCAGGATTGTGGCCATTTATCTACTTGTCTCAACCCAGTCGTCCTCCGACAGCCTCAAGTCAATTATCATGTCGTCTAAACTGCGTATCGTTTTGTGTATGCTCCTAGCCTTATCACGACTGATCATTGCGGATACCTCGCCTACTTACCCTGGCCCCTTCGTCAGCTGCAATGGTATTGCAGTGTCCTCGTGCCCAGCGACATCGGGATGTTGCTTTGCAGGAGCCTGCTGTGGTAGTGGCTGCTGCGCTGCTACAGAGATGTGTGTGTTTCCAAACACACCACAAGCAGGATGTTGTCGTTTTGACGATCCCACGCTGTGCGGATCAATGAGTACTCCAGTACGTTTACGACACGGCCTCCTGTTGATAACCTACTAAAGGTAGCACTATAGAGCCCCAGTCCCTCCAGCCCAGATCCGCCTTCGAATGACCCTGTCGCCGATCCTACCTGTACACGCATCCGAAACTGCGTCAATTGGGAGGGAACCTGGACTTGTGTTCTTGGTAGGCCCTGCGGCTTTTTCAAGGGCAGTTGCGGTACTTGTCCAGCGCTCCTTGCTGCTAGCAGCGTGTTACCACCAGACAGCGAACCATCCTCCGAAAGTGAGTCGTCCTCGGTTGGCAGTCCTATAGATAGTACTCCTACCGAAAGCATGTCCTCGGTAGGTAGTCCTACTAGTAGCAGCTCTTCCGTCAGTTCGTCGGGCAACGATGTCCCGTTGTCTTCTTCTGCTGGATTAGGTTGGAAGGCCTTGGTAGCCCTTGTACCTGCTTATGTGCTTGCTATTTGATGTCAGTGGAGATGTGATAAGACCAAATAAGAGCAGAGTCTCTTCTGAATGCAAGGATGAATCGAAATATGTACTAAGATTTGCGATGCGATGGACTCTTCTTACATTGCCTTGAAGCATACCTAGCTGCGTTCAGTAGGTGTTTCAATGAACGCAGAAAAGGCATACATGTATAAAGGGCCCTGACTACCATAGGTATTGTTGCATGATGATGCATCAGCTGCTCGAAACAATCTTAACAGGAATGTAAATCTGTATATCTGAACTCCTACGGTTCAGTCATTGTGTCTATTCAAAAAGTCGAATGTATAGAAATGTCAAACACCACCGGTATATAATGCAAAGTTAGGGTCAAGACAAGATGCTCGTCGATGGAAGTTGTACCTAAGATCATTATGCCCACTCTAAGGCCACCCCCATATCACAAAAGCCCCAAAGAACCACGGGACAGTGGTGACATTATGTGTGGAGTCGTCTGCGTTAGGATGAGTACTCGTTGTTCGCAGCATGTTCCGCTCACAAAGCGAAGGTGAAGTGAATAGGTAGGATCTCCGCGTTCTTGGCGCTAGTGATCCCTGTCGGGAGCTTTCGAAAACAGACGCATTCATTGTCTTAGCTCGACTCGCGACAACGCAGCGAAGAGCCAACACCATCGGCGCGCTCTATCGCGTCAACCACCAGGTTTCGCCCTTTGCTTCGCCATGTTCTCGCCGGAGGCATCAAGCCAGAACGCGCGTAGCTCGCTGCGCAACCCTCGACGACGACAGCGCAAAGATTCCGACGGGTTCCAGCAGCAGTCCCGACGCAAGCGCAGCAAACTCAATGACGAGAGCTTTCAAGCGCCGGCCGACGCGCATGTCAACGGAAATGGCAGCGCGCTAATGAATGGCAATGCTGTTCAGAGCAGCGTGGAGAACTCGGTCGTGCTGGTCGACATGCCTGTCCGCGAGAAGAAGACAACGCCGAAGCGCGCGCCGAAAGAAGACAATGGCTTGTATTTGGTGCGTGGAAATGCCAACCTGCAAAGCTAACCCTGGCTGACAAGAGATATCATGTAGACCAAAAACGCGAACTACAGCGTCAAGAAGCTCCCCGGCTTTCCAACAGCGCTCCTCCGCCCGTCGAGTACGCCGCCATCCTCTCCAGCTCGATGCGCATTAGCTAACACATGTCAACAGCTTCCTTTCATGCAACCGCCCTTTCTTCCGCCGGCCTCGCGCTTGCCCTGACCTTTGACCGCGCGCTCGTGTGGGATTACAGCGCCTCGAACGGTCCTACCCGAGTCGTCTCCCTACCCCTACACTTCAGCCTGCGAGCATCCGATCCTCTGCCACTGGGCGCTATTGTTCGCAACGGCCCTACCAACGACTTCGGCGTCGTCGCGGTCGCGCCCTCGACGGGCAAGATCACTTTCTGGGAGAACATCGACAACGCTGACACCCGCAGCTTGTATCCACAACGCCAGCAGGGGGTGGAAGGCGCAGTGAAGCTATACTCTGGGGAGACTATAACCGATCTTGTGGACGCTGAGCATGCGGGCTACGTTCTTGTTTTCAGCAGCGGTCGGCTCGCGCAGCTTACCCTTCGGGACTCGCAAGGCCGGCCAAGCATCACTACGACAATCCTGAGCACACCTAATGGCTCCGGTGGTAGCTTCTTCAGCCTCAAAGGCCTTCTTGGAGGCGCAATACGAAAGACCATCGCCTCGGTGAAGGCTCGTCCATCGGTGTCCAAGGGTCATATGGAACTCATCTCAGCAACCCGAACCGGATTGTTCCAGACTTGGGACCTGAACTGGTCTGGGCAACATCATCACCAGCGGGACGTCGATGTGCATGCCGACATACTTTCAGCAGTGCAGGCGAACACTGCTCCCGAGGCGCGCGGTCAACAAGACGTTTACGTGTTAGACTTCGCAATCATGGAGAATCAACCGACACAAGAAGCTGTCAGTCTTCTTGTGCTGGTAGCTCTTTCTGGTAGAGAATCACTCGATTACTCTCTGCTCGAGGTGGATCTATCTCAAACAGGTGCCGCAATCAGCAGGGCGATACCGATCAGCAATTTCCACCAGCCTCAACTACCGAAGGAGCCCACAGGAACCCTTCTGCTTCCGCAGCCTGGACACACAGCATATGTCCAGTTTCCTGGAGCCATCTTCGTCGCATCTCTTGCGCATCTGGAAGAAAGCCCTGAAGCTCAATTGCTCGCGGATTCTGGCCGCTCCAACTTACCCTTCCAAGACACTATCTACTTCCGCGACGATCTCAACGTGACTCTCTCTGGCAACGCCTTGGAGCAGCCGAATCGAAACGATAGACGAGCTTCCGCTCTCATCTTCGTTCAAGAGTTTGGGCTCCTGCAAGTCATTGCGCGATCGCCGGCTACTACTGACGAAGACAAGGAGCGACTCATGGTCACAGCTCGTAGTAAGCTCGAGCAAGCTACCTTCTTCAGCACCATTCCTGGCAATATCCTGGATTTCTCCGTAAAATCACGCTTTTCATTTTCGGAAGATGAAACCGCTGAAGCTGCTGTAGACATCAGCTCCGGGATCCTCAGCTCGTCCTACGACAATCTGGAGAAGGTCACTTCATCCATGGATGATCAGTTCAAGAAGCGAGCTTTTGCACTCCATACCTTGATCTCCCAAGTCCGATCCGAATATCCAACTCTACCTTTCAAAACCAAGTGGAAGCTATTATGGCACGCGGAGAAGCTTGCGGCTGCGCACAAACTATGGAACTGGTACCAGGAAAAACTGCAAGATCAACAAACTCATCCAGACGCGTATCCGGAAAAAATCCTGATGAGTGATATCATCCGGGCTTTGAATGAGCGATACAAGACCCCTATACAGCCTGAGCTTGGTGAGACAGATACCATCCGGCAATTCTTCCTCAAGAATGTTGACTCGCTCAATATTCTCATTCCATGGGCTTGGTTCTACTTGCGGACCTTTTACATGAAGGATGGAGCCAAAGAACAACCGTCCATCATGCAAAGGCTAAGCGAAGGAACCGATGTTATGCTTGTCACTTTGGAGACAGCATTCGAATTCCGCCAAGCCAACATCGAATCGTATGGGCTTGATCCCGAGTGCCTCGATGACAGCATCCTCAAGCCAGGACATGGTTATGATATGCTACCACACTTCTGGACGTCGTCCCATAATATTGTCAGCTCGATTCGTAGTCTTGTCGATGTTGGACGTAACCTTGCCGTAGAGAATTACGAGGAAGGATATCAGGAAGTTCTCGCCCAGAAGATTGGCAAAGACAATTCCCGCCTTGTCAAGATCGGCTGCCAGACGCACATCGAACGCTTTCAATGGGCTCTCGCTCAGCCCGAGGAGCAGGCAAGGCAGATGGGTCGTAGTTTGAAGGAAGAGTGGAACACCAATGTTCGACCTGCGCACATCCTAGGACTCATGGAGATCGGTTTAGCAACTGAGGGTATGAAGCTTGCAGAGCAGTATAGAGACATGCCAACGCTTGTCAACTTGATCTGGGAAGAGTCAAATTGGCTCGAGTCAGAAAAGGCAAGCACTCGTAGCAAGATGGAACAGGCTGAGAGTACTGTCAAGCTCAACCGGATCAAGGAGCGCATCAGCCGGTACTTCGAAATTTATGGAGACGAATGGGCTGGAGCGTTCTATTCGAAGTACATAAACGAGAACCAGGCAGCACAACTCTTCGTGAAAGAGTATCTGAACCAGCCAGCACTAACTAAGTTTCTCCGGGCAGACCCGTCTCGCGCCAGGTTGGGGTGGATCAACGAAGTTTGCGGCGAAAAAAACTATGAAGCCGCCGCGGCATCTCTATATGAGGCGGGATCAAAACAGGAGACGAATTCCTGGTGCCAGCGCGTCGAACTTTCCATGGCTAAACTTGCAATGCTCTGCAAGAAGGAAGCAAAGGTTGGCGAGAACCAGCAGCCGTCAGCCGACGGGCGCAAAGAGAAAACGAGGGCGGAAAAAGTCCGTGAACAGCAATTCCAGAGCATCGAGCATCAACTGGAGTACACGAAGATCCAAGAAGAAATTTACGACCGCCTACTCCCTATCATCACAGGAGCTCTCGACGACCAATCTGCAGTTGAGCTGCTCATGGCGGAGTTCGGGCAAGGTCGTCTCAAAGATCGACCTGCGCATCAATCCATCCTCAAGGAGGGATTCGAAAACTTGATCCACCACAAAGTTGTCGACCCGGCCCTTATGATCGACATTCTCACTCTCATGAACACGGATGAGAACGAGGAGATCATGACATTGTTACAGACCAACGAGTTCAACTTTGCTTTGAGGGTTCTCATCATCAACTGGCACAGTATTCACCGAACTACGCGCGATGGTCTGCTCAAGCTGGTGTGGAAGCGACTATGTATCAAGGATGACTGGGCGATGATCAACAACACGAAAGACATCTCGGATGCCAAACTAAACGAGTTCCTACTCTCCACAGCTGTTGGATGGACGTTCCGGGGTCTCTGCAAGATGATGGGTAAGTCACTTACCTACTTACATGCTACACAGCAATCTGGCTAACGTATCCGCAGCCGAAGATCCCTTCTCCAAGGTTGCGTGGCCTAAGAAACTCGACGATCTCTTGGGCGCTGGTGGCACACATGGAGAGCTTTGTGTCCGGTTCGGCTCTGAAGACCTTCGTGAGCCGATAATCAAGGACAACCTGCTCGACGACGATATTCTGCGCGAACACATTGAGAAGAATCGACTTGATGAGTGGTTTACCGCGGCTTGCAGGGCAGGAAAGAAGTCGTACGAAGCCAGCTTGAGACAGGGAAAGCAACAACGTGCTCCCGGCACCGCAGTCGCTGAGGGATCAGCTGCTCAAGTAAACGGCGGTGACGAGGCAGAGGCGGAGATGGTCCCCGAACCTGCGGGTTCAGATGCGTTCGAAGGCGACGTCGAGAGTATCGCGGACCAGGATCAGGACGTCGAGATGCAGGATTCTTGAAGAGGTACCTGAAGGGAGTGGCTGACCATTAGGGTTATAGGGATTGTACGTCAAACTTCCATTGGGCGAACTGCATCGGAATAATAGGGCAAGCATTGGGCACGGCGTTTCAAAATCAACATTGCAGACAGCAGTCGTCTTGTTTCATTTGTATTATCTAGCGATAGCACATCTCGTCAGGCTCTAGTGCCGTGACGAGCTTCAGACTGTGCAGTAAGCAGTTGGAAGCAATGTATATGAGTAAATACACATTTTTCGGCAGATGGTGATTGTCAACACCCTAAATTCATTACATGCATATCTTAAGGCAGGGAATCGTAATGATTCGCGATATTAAGATTCCACGAAAGATGGCAAAGCTCCCTACTTCATACGAAAGTCTTTAGAAACTCCAACTAAGCGCGGATATTCTGCTCAAACACATCGCCATAGTAAGGTTCAAAATGTCTCGCGTCCTTTACTATATGCAACCTTTTTGGTTCCAGCGCCTTGGCATACATTCCAAGTTGCGTTCGAGTTGGAATTGTCACATCTCTTGATCCAACGACCATAAGCAGAGGTATGGGTGCAATTCGATGAATAAAAGCAATCGGTTCGTGTGAGGCTAGAGCTAGTATGATATGAAGGGTGGCCATCTTCTCTTGTTTATAGCTTCGCCGGTTCATCTCTGCGGTGAAAGCAATGGAGTCAGGATCTAGTAGACTAGCTTTAGATGTCCCACTCAAGAAATAGCAAGTTGATAATGAATAGGTTTCCTACCCGACTTCTCCGTTGGATGCCGCCGGGTTACGCCAGGAGTTCCATACATTCGCGCCGTTCAGTAGGAGAATGTAGACGTGCACCCAAAGACCAGCAACAGCTCGTCTGGTTCTCCTGGAGCAGAACTTCAATGCAATTTTTCATCCCAGCTGTCCTGTCGCGCTTATTGCTATCAACCGACAACCTGCAAAGTATGTCCAGGTGTTGAGTAAGGCGGTGCTGAGAGCGGCGTAATAATAGGAAAAACATTGTTATAGAACTGCACAAGTCGAGACCTTTTTTACTGGGCCGGGTCCACTGTGAAGAAATGAACGGTACCGTGGGCGCGGCCTAAGATGCGGGCAGCATGTGGCTTGAGCGAGAGGCGGAATTTTCCATTGTACCCAATCGAACGGCCGGGTAATTAGCGACGAAGCTGTCATTTCCACGGTTCAGGCATTCTACTGGAAAAGTCGAACAGGGTGGAAAAGCATACAGGCTGTAGCGATGCACGTTGTTGGGCAAACGTACCGGCGCCTCACCGAGGCTTGCCCTCGTCAGTGTCTGTCACACGAAGGCCGCTGGCAACTGTTGTGAGGCGAGTGCTGCGCTTAGGAGTCATGCATTGACGGCAGACATGACAGCAGTGCCGGTGAGGCTGGGACAGGATGATAATAGCTGCGAGGAAAGCGAGGACTGCCATCACGTGTGCCGATCGCGTATGCAGAAAACTGGCTCCAGCTACCAGCCGTTATGCGCTGCGATGTGCACCTGCCCAATTTACCGCGCCTATTTGCTGGCGAATTTCCGAAGACGTCGCGGAGGCAGCACTGAATTCGGGGTGGGCAGACGCTGCAGGTACCACAGCCAGCACGGATTTGCGAGCGAGTGGCTCGCTGTTGTCGGTGGGCCCTGATGAGTTGTTGTTGCACAACAAAGGGGAGCACATTATCAACAGACAGGAGGAACACAACACGGGTGCTGTGGCCTGGCCATGCATGTACTCCTGTCCAAGCAGACTGGCCGATAATAGCGTCCTGCAGCAGAGCGGCTTGCAGGGCACAAGTGGTGAATGCTTGTGGAGTCGGAAGGGCTAAGCGTAAAAGCGTGCCAAGTTGACCGCACGCCCCATTGCCCGTGATCCCAGCCGCCGCTGCCCCTTCTCCAGACGTATCTCTTCAACCTCGAGTCGATCACCTCTTCGCACACATCCGCACCCACGTCCATTCTTCTGCCGCCCGCAGCGAAGGTTGCCATCTCTTGTCTGCACGCTGCTGCTGCAGGACCGTCGCTCGACTCCCTCCCTCCCAGGACGCGGACTCGCGTTCGCCGGTTGGCATAGCCCCCAAGCATCTCCGGAGAACGGCAGCGGCTCCGTCCTGTTGCTCCTACACGACGACACACCACCCAACGAGACCCGAACGAATAACTAGACATCATGGCGAGCGGCAGCACGTCGTCGAACGTGGTGGGCGTGCACTACCGCGTCGGCAAGAAGATTGGCGAGGGCAGCTTCGGTGTTATTTTCGAAGGCACCAACCTGCTTAACCAGCAGCAGGTTGCGATCAAGTTCGAGCCGAGGAAGAGCGATGCTCCTCAACTGCGCGACGAGTATCGCACGTACAAGATCCTTGTGGGCTGCCGTAAGTCTCTTTATCCATTTCCCTCTCCTATTATGACTCGTGCTGTGCGGTTGGGCGCTGCGAGGAACGGCCATGGTCTGCACCATTATCGTGCTGTGATTTGTGTGATGAGGACTATCTGTCCACGCAGCTGGGCGATGGCTTGCATTGCGCCTTGTCTCCGTTGCGTCATCTCGTTGTCGCTGCGTATTTGCTTCGTCGATTAGATAAACCGGCGCGCTGCTCACATCGCTACATGCACACCTGCTACTAATCACAAAGACCATCCACTGACACTCGGCAGCCGGGATCCCTAATGTCTATTACTTCGGCCAAGAAGGCCTGCACAACATCCTGGTCATCGACCTGCTCGGGCCCAGCTTGGAGGACCTGTTCGATCACTGCAACAGGAAGTTCTCAATCAAGACTGTCGTCATGGTAGCTAAGCAGATGGTGCGTAATTACCACGTTGTTGTATGGCCGACTGCTCACATTGTCATAGCTGTCGAGAGTCCAAACCATCCACGAGAAGAACCTAATCTATCGCGACATCAAGCCCGACAATTTCCTGATCGGTCGCCCAGGCTCCAAGAGTGCCAATGTCATCCACGTTGTCGACTTCGGTATGGCGAAGCAGTACCGTGATCCCAAGACTAAGCAGCATATTCCCTACAGGGAACGGAAGTCGCTCTCGGGCACGGCTCGGTACATGAGTATCAACACCCATCTTGGACGCGAACAGTCCCGTCGAGACGATCTGGAGGCGCTGGGTCACGTTTTCATGTACTTCCTGCGAGGTGGTCTACCTTGGCAAGGTCTTAAAGCTGCTACGAACAAGCAGAAGTACGAAAAGATCGGAGAGAAGAAGCAGACCACCGCTATCAAGGATCTATGCGATGGCTTCCCTGGTATGTTTGCTGGTGTGTTCGTGTTGATCAATGCTAATATCGCACAGAGGAGTTCAACAAGTACCTCAGCTACGTCCGCAACCTCGGTTTTGAGGACACACCCGACTACGACTACCTACGCGAACTGTTCACGCAGGCTCTCAAGAGCACTGGAGAAATCGAGGATGGAGAGTACGACTGGATGAAGCTGAACAACGGAAAAGGTTGGGAAGTCCTGAAGTCTCACCCATCAGCTGTGCAGGCGATGCACCACTCAAACGTCAACCAAAACTCTTCAATGGCCGTAAATCTGCAGGGCCAGCAGCACAGGCAAAACAAGACGCATCTCCCCATCGATCACCACCGTTTAAACGAGCCTCTCCCAAAGCCCGGAGCGACTCGAGCCCAGCCCGGAAGAAGCCCAAGAGACATCAACAACCGCGACTCACAAGTGAAGAGGAAGAGCATGGGAGAGCTAGCACCGCCGGAAGGAGCCTCTACGCAGGCTCAGTTCCAACATAGCCAACCAAATCTGGGCTCAACGAACCGTGCTACACCCGTAGCAAGCCCCAACGTGCAACAGCCGAGACGACAGGAGCCTGAGAAGCCCAGCTTCATGCAGAAACTCTCCAATATTCTGTGCTGCGGTGCCGGAAAATAGTAATTGCCGCCCGACATGTTTTGGTTTTGTTTCCTACGCGTTGCATCCTGGAGTCCGTTCTTTGAGCGAAAGTTTCCCTCGCGGCCACGTTTTCTTCCTGTATAGGTATCTTGTAATGATTGATAGATGGGATCGAAAATCTCCTTCCACGGGTATGTTAGGTAATACTTACGACCACCACCACCACCAACCGATCGACCGAACCGCCTCCACGGCAGCCTGGACTCATTCTCTCCGTCGCAACCACCATCATCTTCTTCGACACGTTTGCTCTCCCGCGTTACGAGTCTACATCAGCTAGTAATTTTTGTGGGGGGTGGCTTTTACTGGCGTATGCGGCGTTGCAGTTGGGGAGATTGAGTAATTTGGCATATCTCTTTTCTTGTTATTTGTATGTGTGTTCCAGGTCGAAGAAAAACATAGCATGTAAGGAGTCTCGTGTCCGCCGGACCGCTGTATTGTGCGTACAAGGAGACCGATCCTGGTTTTGTCTAGATAGATGGTAGTGGAGCAAATGGAAGAAATTCACTGCATCTCTTCTCGTCATGAATCTGCATTGCATGACTTATCCTGTAGATATCGTAAAGCCTGTCTTAGGTGGAGCGATCAGGAACACGCTACTACATGCAAGGGAACAACGATTTGCGAGCTCACGGATGATTCTAGCTGGCTGAATTGTCCTGCGTCATAGAAGCCCAAGAAAACATTACTTTGGAACCAACACCGTAATCCTCTCACTCTGCTCTTTTGCCCGACTTCAGTCTGCCCAAATCCGCGTTCTCGACGTTGTAGCACGCACGTGACACTCCCGACGCAGGGTCGCACGAAGGCTAGGAACGTCGATTCCAAGCTCATTCACAACACCCTTGCAAACTCATCACCCGCACCCTCTCTCACCTATCGCTCATCGCTGAACCGACTGCCACACAAGCTGCGATGGCGTCGGGACGCGATGTGCGCGACATGCTTGGGCTACCTGCGGGCGCCGACGTCCCAAAGGCAGCGGTACAAAAGCGACCGAAGCCAGCGGGAGGAAGCCGGAAGATACGTACGTTCGGAAACTCTTACGTCTATCCCTGGGAACTTGTCAAAAGGGCGAGACTGACTCTCATTCGACCAGAGGGCGTTGCGCGTGAAGTTGCAGCGCTGTATGGCGAACGGCCCCCTCCCGTCGCGGTCTACGAAGAGAAGAAGGCATACCGGGCAAAGAGGCAGAGCACAGGGCCAGCCAAGAAATGGTACACTATTCGCGACGCCCCAGCATTGACGTCGCAGAGCTAATGGCGCGTGCCTAGGATACAGCAGCCCTTCACCAACCCTGCGCGCCCCGACGGCCTCGTCCTGAAGCACTGGCGGCGCAAGCCCGCGAACGCGCCCGCCGTGCAGGAGAGCGAAGATGCAGCAATGCAGGACAGCGAGAACCTGGACACGTACCTCGAATCATGCGCCGACTTCGTCAAGTACGATATCAAGGTCGACATGCCTACCTTCACAGACGAGGAATACGATGCACATTTACGAAGCGACGACTGGAGTCGCGAAGAGACCGACTACCTCTTCGAGGTGGTGCAGGACTACTCATACCGGTGGGCTGTCATCTGGGACCGCTACGAGTACGAGCCGTCCAAGCATCGGCAAATCACACAAGACAACGCGAACGGAGACCAGGAACAAGCCCTGTCAACCCTCCCGTTTGCGCCGTCCAAGAAGCGGTCTGTCGAGGACCTAAAAGCGCGCTTCTACGAGATCTCAGCCAAGCTGATGAAGCTGCGCATACCTGAAGTGCAAATGGACGCCGACCAGTACAGCACGTACGAGATGCTCACCAAATTCGACCCGGTCATGGAGCGCAACAGGAAGATGCTAGCCACAGCACTCATAAACCGAAGTATGGATGAAGTCAAGGAGGAAGAGTTCCTCCTTACAGAGCTCCAGCGCATCAACATGGCGGCCAACCGCCTGGACGCCGAGCGCGAAGAGCTCCGATCCAGACTCGATGCACCGCCACAGAACCAACAAGTGTCTGCGGGTCTTCAGGCGTTCACGTCATCACAAGCCCTACAGGCGCTCTTTCAGCAGCTATTCCAACAAGACAGAAGCAAGAAGCGCGCATCAGGTGGCGGCACCGGTCCCGGTAGACTCAGTCTCTCGGCAAACGACATGGTGCACACGCCTGGCTCAGCACAACAACAGCTCTCAGCAGCGAATAGGCGGACAAGCATGGCTCAACAACATACAGCGCAAACACCAATCAAACAACTCTCGCCACATCAAGAGCACCGCTTCAACGTCTCCACGCATGATCGTCTCACATCAGGCGTCACATTTGGCTCCGACAAACTCCTCAAGATGCGGCAAGCGAAGTCCAATGTGCAGACCCAGAAAATCGGCACCATGCTCGCGAGTTTGGGTGTTGCGGAGGTCATTAGTATACCCACCAGCAAAGTCGGCGAAGTATTTGAGAATCTGATAACGAAAGTTAGTAAGCTTCTTGATGTGAGAAAGGTTAGGGAGAAGGAGGAGGGGGAGTGTAGAGTGCTGCTTGCTATGAAGGAGAGGCGAGAGAATGGCGGCAGCGCGAGCGTAGAGCCCAGACCTAAACAAGAAATCCCAGACTCGCAAGGGACGCCGGATGTCGACGCCGATGGCGAGAATGAAGATGAAGACGATGCTGAAGGTGATCCAGAAGATGACGACAATGACAAGAACGATGAGGATGAGGATGATGCAGAAGGAGAGGAAGACGAGGAAGACAGGGGCGGATTCAATGGTGAGGATGACGCGGATGAGGATGCTGACGTTGATGCGGAAGGTGAGGACGAGAGTAGCAAGCAGCAGAGTAGGGCAACGAGTATAGGAGCGGCAGGGCATAAGAGGAGTGCGAGTGTGTTCAGCCAGAGCAGTCACCAGAGTAGTAAGAGGTTGAGGAAGTAGGGTATGTGGCCCAAGGCGAAAGAGAGATGTTTTCTGCATTAGCGATGGCGTTGGTATTGGGTATATCAGAATCCTTCTAGGTGCTATGTTAAGACACCATTTCTCAATATCATTAAAATGTTCACACTTGCCTCAATTTCTGAGTGAAAAGCAAAAGTCCACATATATGTCGAGTCAGCATGTACTTGTGAGGTTCACTTCTCCACGCGTACCCCGCATGAGCTAGTCTACATATGCTAACCTAGGTAAATAGTCGTCAGCCTCAAGACAGCTTACTCCCACGGTTGAAGATTAATATATTTCTATATTTTTCTCGCCCAAGGACAACTTGATAACTATCAATAACCCCAATACACAAGAAAATGGCTCTCTTCCAACCCAATGCTTCAGAATTCCAAACGCTAAAGTCAACACCAAAAACCATTGTAATCACAGGCGGCTCATCCGGCATTGGCCTCGCAACCGCACAACTCCTCTCCTCTCTCAACCCAAACCACAACCTCGTGCTCATCGACCTCCAACAACCGCCCTCATCATTCAAACACGACGCCTCCCGCGTGCTAGTCCACACATGCAACATCACATCCTGGGCCGACCAACGCGCCGGCTTTGAAAAAGCGTACGCCAAGTTCGGACGCATTGACTGTGTATTCGTCAACGCGGGCATCGCAGAGCATGGGGACCAGTTTTTCACCGACGAGCTCGATGGGGAGGGGAAATTGAAAGAGCCGGATCGACGGGTGCTGAACATCGATATGGACGCTGCGAGCGACACGACGAAGTTGGCGATTCATTATCTGAGGAAGAATGGGAAGGATGGGGGGCAGATTGCGATGACGGCGAGTTTGGCGGGTTATCTTGCGTCTGCGGGGGCGCCGCTGTATTCGGCTGCTAAGCATGGTGTGTACTTGCAGTACTTGTTATTCCTGGGATTCCTGGTATACGGCTTTGGTGAAGATGGACTGACTTGTGCGATTCCATAGGTGTCGTCGGCTTAATGCGTGCCCTCAAACAGGAATGCGCAAAAGTCAACATCGCCATCTCTGTCGTTGCGCCCGCCATCACAGTCACTCCCATCCTGACCGGCAACAACCGCCGCATGGGCGCTCCTCCAGACGTGTATGCCGCTCAAATGGCAAAAGTCGGCGTGCCCATCAACAAGCCGGAGTCGATTGCGTTAGCGGTCTGCTGGCTCTTCAACGAAGGTAAGAGTGCGAATGGGGCGGGTATCTTTGTACAGGCAGATCGGTTTGTGGATTTGGAGCGAGGACTGGCGAAGTCGAGGGAGCAGTGGATGTCGAAGGAGATGCTGGATTTGTTCAGGGGAGGGAGGACAGCGCCGTTGTTTGCGAGGATTGAGGGGGAGGCTAAGGCGAAGATTTGAGGAGATGGAGGGGAGAGAAGATGAAAGAGATGAGTTGACAATGAGATGAATACTGTAGTTTGAAAGAAACGAGCCTGACGAAGGAGCTTTACCATGGAGTGAATTGCTCCATATTCTACACGTATTGAGTCTCGCAGATGATTTCGGATATACTTAATGATGCTTGAGTGAACAATGGCCATTGTCAAAGGCGGTCGAGTTGGCTGTCGTGGTCAGTTCCAAAGATCAAAACCTGTAATCACGTCGTTGAATCACCCAAAAAAAACGTTCAAGCCCAAACGTATTACCTCTTCGAGAGTGAGTGCCATCCGAGCGCAAGGGACGGGAGTCCGACGCGCAAAGAAGGGAGGAACGCACGGGCGAGTCAGTCTAGCCGATTTGGGAATGCGACACGACACCTGGAGTTTCTCGAACGTGGAACTTGAAGCTTTCCAAGAGTTCAGCTCCCACAAAACTCACAAACTCCGCGCAACGCTCAATTCTCTCGCGGAGTCTCCCGACCGCTTACCATGTGGAAACCTACCGTGCTGCTCGCCGCTGCGCTGGCAGTCCCCTCACAAGCGCTGCACTTCTTCATGGACGGCGCGGTCCAGAAGTGCTTCTACGAGGAATTGCCCAAGGATACACTGGTTGTTGGTACGATACACCCTCGCATCTAGAGCTCAAAACCCAATCCGAAATGAGGGAGCATTTATGACATCCATCATCATTACAGAGCTAACGTAACACTCACCCACCAGGCCACTACCACGCCGAAGCCTGGGACGACGCAACCAAATCCTACCAAACCAAGCAAGACGTCGGCGTCTTCGTCACGGTCGAAGAAACCTTCGACAACAACCACCGCATCGTCGCCCAGCGGGGCTCGTCCCAAGGCCGCTTCACCTTCAGCGCCGCCGACAGCGGCCAACACCGCATCTGCATCACACCGCAGAACGTGCCCAGCGGCGGCGGCTGGTTGAGCTCAGGCGTGCACGGAACCGTCAAGTTCACGCTGGACTTGGCGATAGGAGAGACGAGCCGGATTGAGAGCACGGACAAGGATAAGGTGCAGACGCTGGTGCAGAAGGTCAGCGATTTGAATTCAAGGCTGCAGGATGTGAGGAGGGAACAGGTTTTCCAGAGGGTATGTGTCATAAAGTGAAATTGTGGTGGGAGGGGAGATGGCTAACATATGCGTGTATAGGAGCGCGAAGCTGAGTTCCGCGACCAGTCGGAAAGTACAAACTCCCGTGTTGTCCGCTGGACGTTGATTCAGCTCGTCATTCTCGGTGTCACTTGTGCATGGCAACTCTCGCACTTGCGGGCTTTCTTCATCAAGCAGAAGCTTACCTAGAGTTCTGGAAAAAGCTTGGAGGCGATTGGAGTGCAGCAATATCTTACGAGAGAGGGACTAGATGGACTTGTGCTACTTTGGGTCAGGTGTGCATCAATGTATTCATTCATTGTGCTGTAGGATATGGCGTTTGAGAACCCGGATGGGCAGGTTTAGCGTTGGACTTTGCGAATAAATGAAGCGAGGCATTATGTTAAAGGACTGTCCAGTCTTCGAACACGGCGGTCACTTATTATCTTTTCCGGTTGGTGCTTGAGGTGATACTTATAACACTGATTTGACTTAGCAACAGTGCCACACAACCCATAAAGCTGGAAGGCTGCGACTATGTCCAGTGTTCAGCTTAATGGTGCATCATCTTCTAATGTGCTCATAGATCTCACTGTTTTGCGCTTGTATGTGAGAGCATTTAAGGGAGTGAAAACGATATCGGACGCTCGTCTGACCAAGAGACTCAAAAAAGACCACAATTATATTGTATGATAATTGCAGCTTTCAGCTGGATGAGATCACACTTCTTGAATGGGAACCCCTGGATTACCGTCAGACAGACTGCTTCAAACATCAATTTATACGGCCCGGATCCGAGAATCACTTAAGTACGTACGCGCTTGAGGTAAGCATAAATCTGCAGGGCGTTATCGGTATCACTTTGTGTATTTCTTGGGAGCGTAATTGTCTGGGGCTCCCTTGGCTTTAAAGTTGTAGCAAGATATGTGGAGGTGAGGTCAGCGCTCGGATCCGAACACCTAGGTAACGCCTCCCACCACGAGTCGTTGCAGTCAGCTTCCCAATTTCCTCCCGGAACCGGAATGTCATCCTCAAATATCCTTCCCGTCAAGAGATTTCAGGCAACCTGTCAGAATGGCGGACATCCATTCTAGGCATGTTTCGAGTGGATCCAAAACCTACGTGATGTGGCAGACGGGCCAATCATGACTATTTGCAGGACAACCGCGTCAACTCCATAGCCTTCTTGTCAAACAATAATCATGCCCATAAGAATACCGTATATCTTCTATGCCCCAAGGAGCTATCGGTCAGCAATTCAATGCCGCGAAGCAGCCTACGACCATACGGCCCAACCGCAGTCATCGAGATTGTTACTCGTTCATCCAAGTCCACACCTCGAAAGCGCAAGTCCCACAAACCCACCCAGATCGCTACGGCAATAACAAACACATCGTCGTCATGCCTCAATTCGCAGACCTCATCCGACATTCCGTCCTCCTCGCCCGCGCCAACAACGACAACGACAATGACAACCGCCGCATCACCGACGACGACGACAATGACGACAACTCCAGCAACCACCGCCGCCTAGAAATTGGCGTCATAGTCGCCATCGTCGTCGCCGGCCTTGCTATCATCGGCGTTGTAGCCGCCCTCATCATGAAACGGCGAAAGAGGCAGCTAAAGAGAAGGGCGGAGCAGGCGGAGCATGAGATTACTTGGTATGCGGTGGATGACGAGCCGCTCAAGGCGCGTGGTGGAAAGGCGATTGGAGTAGCGCTTGGAGGGCAGGAGGGCGGTGTGGTGGGTGGGAAGGCGAAGAAGGTCGCGTTTGCGCAGGAGGGGGAGGCGCCGCCGGATTATGAGATTGTTGTTAAGAGTGCTTCTAGCCCTTCTAAGTAATTGGGTTAGGTTAGGTTAGCTTAGGTTAGGTTATGTTATGGTGAGGATGGTGTGAGGTGGTTTGGGTGCGGGATTTGTTAAAGGCTGAAGGAGTGACGCGTATCGATACTTGTGGATGGGTTGGTTGTATGATCGAGGCGTTTTGGCGTATATATCCTTTCAGAGAAGGACAGTATATCTTGTTTCCAGAGCAATAATCTCCCTTTTCATTGGGGTCCTGCATTAACTCTTGTACGGACCTCAACCCATCTCATCCTTCTTTGGCGCCGTTCATGGTGGGTTAGCTGAATCTGTTGTCCATGAGTTTAAGGCGTCCATTGCTGATCAGACCATTAAGTAGCAAACAGTCGTGTGAAAGGGAAGGAAGTGTCGAGTATCGATGATCAAGAGGTTGGATAACGAGTCAACGAGAATTTACGCAGACCTACAGGTCGGGATGTGCTATCATTGCATATACAATACAACATAGATTTGTCTCGTTGACATCTAAAATGTCTATTCAAAGGTGTCAGGAAAGTATGCTGCTGAATCGATTGGTAGTCGCAATGACGTCATGCACCGCTGCGCTGAAGGCGCCTGGCCTTTACGGCTGACTCCTTTCCATCTAACATCAAAATACCGTTGTTGACGTCGTTTTGCTAAAAGGAAGTTTTGATCTCATCAGCTCACCACTTCATACGACATGTCCGTCCCGCAAGAAGACAGCCAATCGTTCTCCAACAAGCTGGCTCGTTGTCAGGTGGAAGGCAAACTCAGAAGCCAACCGCACCAGTACGTGTCGAACTCGGCTCTTGACCGAATCATAACAAGGGAGAGCATCCTATTGCAAGATACAGAGCTACTCATATTCAAGCACGAGCAAGATACTCTTATCGAGCAGGTATACTAGGATGGTCGCAGGATGGTCGCAATTCTCGTATTATGCGACTTACCGATGGCTTTCTTCCATGACTTCCTCAGCGTCGGAGAGTGGCCTGACTGAAACGAAAACGGCATACGATCAGGTGTGCAAGGCACTTCCCGATCCTCACCTAAACCAAAATACTCTTCTCGACTCGTCATCACCAGACTATCTCCGTTTACCTACACAGTACGATATACTTCAAACACCCACCTCCTCACCGCCTCAAGAAACACCTGCAAGCCACGCTGCAAACCACCATAACTTCCGAAGCCATCAAGCCTCATCTTACTTTCCCAGCAGACCACGTGAACCCACCACACACACACTCCTCCCCTCTCCATCCCAGTTCCGCCTATCACCCAGCAAGCCCACCACAACACATCTTCATACCGGGCCTCCACATGTCTCTTCTCCACAAAAGCACCCTTCAGCCAAATGACGCGTACCCTACTCCGCCACCGCCTCTTTCTCCCGCCGTCCCGCAATGTCACCTGCCGTGCTGTGCTGTCTGTCTCGAGAAGGAAAGGAAGAGGGCAAAAAAAGACACTTCCCCACCTCGCTTACCCTACCATGCATATCAACAAGTTTCAGCCCTGTGATACAACATAAAACTAACCTCCCCCGCTCTCCCAGCCACCCACCCATTCACAGCAGCCTTTTCACCGATTATTTCCTGTGGCCGGATTTTTCTCTAGGGCTCTGCGGGTGTAGGCGAGGGGGGTGCGGGCGGTCTGACCTGCAGATGAACAGACCAGATTCCGGGTCCTCGGAGCCGAAGGCGAGCACAGCGTATGTCTCTCGTCTTGATTTGCCGCATGAAGGCTAGGCATGGCGAATGGCGGGGAGAGGAAGGAGGAGGGGGGTTAGAATGTGACGAGGCTAATGCGGGATATGTGCTGGGGGAGGTTGTGTTGTGTCACTGTAGGGGGAGGGGGCGAGATCGGAAGATGTTGACTATGCCGGTCGATCCGATTATCTACGTCTCAAGATGAGTAGGTGGGGTGCTGTGATGAATGTAGAAGGTGAAGAGGAGAAGGAAGATATGGGAGGGAGGGTGGAGGGGAAGATTGTCTGGATAGGTGTCAGATGAAGAGTGGTGAAGATGCGACTAGAGAACGGGTACAGCTTCTGACGTACGGTGGTGAATCATCTGTAGTAAGTTTCTGCGGTGAAGAGAGTAGGTAGGGCACAACTAAGACAATCGCGGCACGAGCCGTAGCTTAAGCTGTGTCGTCGTGTACGACGATGCTTCGCAGTAGTGTGGGGAACTCGCGATTAGTCGAAACTTTGAGCTCTAGAATAGCATGACAAGCAGGCGACATGCAGTATTTTCCGAGATTCATGCCCGCTGCATGCGTAGGTACGTACCATGCGTGCAAAATGACTGGCAGTGCTTCCTTTGATCCGACAGACCTGCATATCGACGATCATCTCTAGCCCCAGACCTAGTATTCCAGCACGACGAGAATACTTACATACGGCTTACTCAAAGCTGAACGGTAAGTGAGGTTTCCCACCATACCATCCCAAGTATACTTGTCGACGATCACCTGTAATGTCGATCTTGCCAATATTGGTTCCTGACACTTTACATGTGACGAACTCGAACCTTTCACGAAGCGGCCATCGTCGTACGCAGGGGGCTAGCCACTGCCTTACTTCCCGCCCGTGGTGGTACAAGACTAGTAGGTCCTCAGCGAAGCGACCGCCAGCCCTCGCGCCCTACGTGTGACGAAAACCCGGTCAGCGGCCCAGCCACCTCCATTTAGGTTGATCTTCCCTGAAGCAAGCCTTCTGGAAGTCAGATGCCGCGCCGCGTTGCTGGTACGGATGAGACATGGCGCTGTCTAGATGGCCGTACTTCGGGCCAAATCAATCTGGGGGTTGAAACGGAGGCCTGGCAGCAGACGAAAATTTCTGTTGCAACTAGAGTGGATAGGCCTAGATATGCAGCAGAATGGCGTGATGAAAGGGTTAGAGGGTACAGATGGAGTACAGGGCTGTGCATCTGTGTGCATTTTGAAAATTCGAGAAAGGGATTATGTGCTAGTCGCTGGTGCGATGTCAGATCACAGGGCTAGACTGTCCGGTACTTGGCGAGCTCCGGCAGTTTCCACTATCGATCGCATCGACGGCGGATAGGAAAAGAAAAGAGAAAGTGGAAGTGAGAGTGGATTCATTTGAAAAAAAGACTCTTTTGCTAGGTCCTCATCTGACCAGACGTTGTCCTCGAGCTTCTACTGTCCGCGGACAAATCAAGCTAGGTACACGAGCCGAGCCCAGTCGTCCTACCTGCCTCTCATCAGGTCCCATGGCCATTTCCACGTTACCGATTAGAGCTTATCAATATTGAAACATTCCAAGAAAGTAGTCCTTTTCCATTCCCAGGGTCACTGATGGACCCACGACTGCGCTTGCCCCTTCTATCCCCAAACACGGGAGAGTGGTATAGCCGCCGAATAAACAAGAGTATGCCGCTCTTGAATGACAAAAGAGAAAGTGGCTGACAAGCCACCGCTGCAAGTGTGTCGTGATGATGTTCGCTTATGCTGAAGCCCGAAACTTTTTCCCCGACCCAATTTGACTTGAGATCCTCACCCCCCAATAGTAAAGTGCACAAAGATCCCATCGAAGGGATGTATACAGACGGATAAACATCCGTATTGCCATAACAGGAAAGACCTTCTAGATTTCGTTACGCTGACAAAAGAAATTCGTAAATGTTTGAATCAAAGGAGTGGTCGTGGCTCGAATGAACAGGCCTAACGTCGTCATACAGTCGTACTTCGTAAAACCCCCTTGGCACAAGCAAAGCGCGGCAGCGGTACAATCGTACAGCAATGGGTATTAATCGCACACAAATATAGACAAGGAAGAAGTGGAAGGGCCGCTAACCCGGGGTCTAGTGGCCTCGTGGAACGAACAAGTCGCTAAGGAATTTGAAAAATGCGCGCTTGCGCGATGGTGTTCTGGGAAGTAATGCTGCGGCTTGCTGCATAGGACCGACGATATCTTCGTCTCCGAGTTTTGGAAATTTGCCTTCGCTCTTTGGGTCGAGTGTAGGCATCGTGCTGAGAGGTCCTGGCTCGGTAGGGGACGTTGGTGCAAGCTCTTGGCCGATGGCGGCCGCGTGTGATTTGGCCAGATCGTGGTTCTTCTTCCACTCGGCGTGAATCTCTGCCCATTTCTGTTCAGTGAGCAGATAGTGCTTTGATGTGACGCCGTAGTGTTCCGCAGTTCGCACTTGATGTTTTGCGTAATTGCGTTGAGCTTGCTCCCAATCCTCAAATTGCTGTGTGACTGATGCAGCATTGCAGACCTCGGGTACATAGGGTTCCGGAAGGATGGTGAAGTTTGCATGGCCCAATAGGTTTGCCCATTTGTCGTTCGGGTCCGCGAGCATCATAGGTGGTATTTCCGCAGATGATACCATATACGCGGTTCGCGAGCCTTTAATGGACGCGAGTGATGGTTTCGATGACAGAGGTGGTGTAGGGTAAGCGCGCACTGTAGGAGTACCAATGGGTGTCGGTACGACAGACTGTGTCGCGTCGGCGACAGTAGGTGACTGGAGTGGCGATGAAGTTGGCAGGTCGTCGTTGCGACAATTGACTAGTAGTGGAGGCAGCAGAGGAGTGGCCGCATAACGTTCGGCATCGACTTCAACCGGATCGATGATGATAGCATTGGCCTTCTCGATGTCAATTGCCATGGGTGTAGGTGCATTGTCGTCCAGCTGTTCTCTGCTACAAAGACCAGGTGTGGGAAGCGGCGACGAACAGTCCTCGGGAAGAGAGAGATCGACAGTGGAAACATGGTGGATAGAGCCAGCTTGTGATGAGGAACGCGTGGATGGAACCCTCGATGGCGTTGCGCTTCGCGCTACCTTGCTGAGGGTGGAGCTGCGGTCTCTTACTTTGCGCGAGAGCGAGGGAAAGCGCCTCTCGAGCTTGCCGGCGATGCTATGTGCGGATGCCTCTAGTGAGCGTCGTCTCTTAGCTTGGCGTAGTTCTGAGTCGCAATGGGTGAAGTATTCGTCTTCTAGTTCGTAGGCTCTGGCTATGCGGCAATCAGGTATGTGGCTCTCCATACCAACGTCACCTATCATGCGTTAATTTGAGCGAACACCCTTAGAACTATAAGTCAAGACTTACAGGAACAGCGATAGGGATCCGTGCTGCCATAGTCATATTCGCGCTCAACAGGCTCCTCAGTAAGCTTAGGCAGCTTTCCAGAGCCGTTGGGCTCGATTGGTTCGTGAGTGGGCGGACTCGACGAGAGTGACGAGGCGGTGCTGGGGAAGCGAAGGTGCCCACGCGCGTGATAACTTGGCGTGGGCGGCGTGGAGCACTCAGAAGCCGAATAGAAACCAGAATCTGTGTTTGAATACACCGACGAGGTGAGCTCGTCAGCCATATTGAGTGAGCCCTTGGAGGATTTGCGCGCTGCTACGAGCTTTGGCAGGATGAGCGGTTTAAGGTCGTGCATCTTGTTAGTGTTGGTGTTCTGAGCGTGACGTGAATTTTCGCGATGGGTGCTAGGATCCCATCACCAGCTTAAGAACCAACTGCGCGCGCAGTATGGCCAGCTGGTCGCCGTCCAAGATGCTGCTTTTGGGAGAGGGGCGGTCGCAGGGTGTTTGAGAGTGCCTGGGAGGGTGCCACGAAGCAGGACCACGTATGTAGCTTTTGGCCAGTTTATCCTGCAAAAGGCGCTGGATGCAAAGTCGGCTTGCGGGCCTAATTCGGACGGCACGTGAGCGGTGACGGGCTGGGATAGGTCGCACTCGCGGAGGGCGTGACGGATCGCAGTGCAGCGCAGAGAGAGAGAGTACAAGCGAGAGACAGCGCAGCGACAAGGCGGTATCAGGTTGGCAGCGAGACTGACGTGGGCGGACAGGACAGACGGTCAGGATGGGGGATGGGGGTGACTTTGACCATTTGTGTGTGGGTAGCGGCCGGGAAGGCGCACGGCGTCTGCCCCTTCCACTGCTTTGGACTGCCCGCCAAGCAGCCACCATCAACCGTCACCCTCGGCTGCTGCTAGAGACTAATGGGAATAGCTGTGCGGCGGCAGCTGTGAACTGCTCCCCGGTTTCAACGACTCAGGTCGGCTCGCCTGCATCGGTGCACAGGGCCGTGACACTTGGTGTGCTCGACGCAGTTCCGCGCAGCTTCACACCAGGGCGCCGTTGCTTCCCAGGCTCCCCCAGCACTCGTCTGTCCGCTATCTCACCGCAGTAGGGATCGTCGGCCACGGTACTGCAGCAGCAGCCCAGACTCTACAGCACCCCCGACTCAACAGGCCTGGATGCCGAATTTTCTTCCCCTAGCTACAACACAGGATGTCGTTGGTGGAGGCGTGGAGAAAACACCCCTGGCCCATTCCACCCTGTCGACTGTTGAAGAAAAAAGCTCTGAGTAATTGACGCAGGAACACGGCTCCTTCAATATTGCCTGCACGAAGTTTGCCGGGTCGTCACTGGGTGTTGAGCTCTCACCACTTCGTATGGCTAGAGGTTGTCGTGCTACCAGCGTGGCGGTCGTGATGAGCTGTCACCAGTCAACCACGCGCGCACAACCGTGGCTGCGAACTGACATATTATGGGGCGGTGCAGGACGGAGTCTGGTTTGACAGGCTCTCTACCACTCCTCCTTTCGGCGCGACTTTCTTCTCGCCATTTGCCGTGTCGCAGCGAAGACCCCGACAGGCATTCTTCTGGTAGGGCGATGTCGCTCACCCGCACTTTTCCCGTCCCATCCCCAGACATCGATTGGGCGCGGGATACAGCATCAAACAAACAAACATAAACTCGCTTTCGGGCCCTCGCAGATTCTATTTACTGATTGCTCTGGCACTGTCGTCGTTTCGACTTGCAGTGCCGCAACTGATCCACAGGCCTCGAATTGATTTTTGAGATGTGACATCGTGCGACCGTACCTGGCAAGACGGCCGGCGCCAGAGGAGGTTGGGAGAACCACAAGCCCAGGGAAAATCCAGCAGCTTCCAAACAGATCGGGGAATCGGTGAAACCTGGTGGAACGCTAGCCGTTGAGAGCGTTTCTGGTTGGCTTCCGGCCCCTGCAGCGCTACTTTGCTCCCCCCAACCCTTGTTCTGCTGGGCATGGATCTCGTTCGCACGTTTCGTGCAAGCCTCACGCCTTCAGCGGCCAGCGCATCGTTAGCCAAACGTTGGCACTATCCATTCCTTATCGCACACACGGGTTCCTGCAATGGCGCATGTATCTCTCAATCCTGCAAATATCCTATTAACAAAGCGCGGCAGAGACAAGCCTTTCTCCTTCGTTCTGCAAGCTTCTACACCTGTGTCATCTTAGTAAGGCAAGCTTTATGCGATCGCGCCCAGCAGACAAATTTTGGCTGCCACTTTGCCTATTCGGCGGCGCTAGTGGGTAATCTCGCGTTCGGTGACAGGTTGCTGGGAAAGTGGGCTGAAGCCACTGGCTCAGATTATGACGACAGCTCGCAATTAGTGTCGGTCCGGTCTTAAGTGGACAAGGCCTTCGGCCCATCAATTTGCAGATGCTGACAGTCGTTCATTGCCTTTGGCGAGAGCGACGGCCCGGCAACTTTCCCACATGCAGAGCGGGCGGGAGAACACCGTTTGTTAAGCAACGCTCCACGTGCATGAACAATAGCCGGTGAACCCGGTGCTAACTGTGCAAACTTTTCAGGTACATATTGGATGTACCTTTTAACCACGTGTCTTGCCCGCACTATGCTCTTCCCCAGTTGGTGTGAGAACTTGCATTTTGCCAGAGAAAAGCCGTATGGTATGGCGCATAAACTTTCTGATAGTAAAAAGACAGTTCATGGCATGTAGCAGTCGAGACCTCACAACGTGGGCCGTTGTGATTTAGTGGATGCTGATCCTGCTCGGACGAACATCTGCCCAAGACGGTAATACCGCGGCTTTGGCCGAGCATCGGTATCGATAACGCTTGACGTCAATCGAGCGGCGCGTGGCAATAGTGGGCTAACTTTTGGTGGCTAGATAATCGCACTCGACTGGTCTGCCCGTAGGTGAGAAGCAAACTTGTTCTAAGACCATGTATACAAGCAATGCATTGCTGTAGATGCTGACAGGAGAGCACCAAGTAAGCGAAGATATGCTGTATATTAATTGGTACCCTTGTGTTCAACAAGGTAAGGGCTGAGACTAGAGCTCCGAGCATGTGCTCGCTACGGTCCCATAGTAGGCTGCAGGAGTTCGTCGCCAATCGCGATCGCTCGGACAGACAGACTGCATACTGCATAGAACATCATTGGAAAGTTGAACAGTAGCGTCGTAATCGTCAATACTTCGCGTCTAGGGTAGACCCAGCGTGTCCCGCACGAGGGGAGTTTCATCGAATCAAACCCAGTACTTGCTCCATAGTTCCTTTTGCTCTTCTGGGCCCTCGAACTTGCGCTCGGTTAGCCATGTACATACTTCTGCGCCAAAAGTTGCATGGCTTGTAAGCCACTATCTCGTGCGGTACTTACCTCGAAATGTACTCTGTGGACGTCTTGGAATCCTTCGGTTAGTTTAGGCTCGCGATACCTGGACGCGAAGCCAGTAAACGCGAGCTTCGGTAGAATAGTCCGGCTCTCAGGGTTCGTCTGTGGAGTTTCTCAGCTATCAACATCCCGCGGGCGTTTCTCCACCATGGAACTTCCTCATTGGGGTAGTGTAATGGTAATTGACCAGTTACTCCATGCGGAAGGAACTCGCGACGTGGTTGCGCGAGGCGCTCGATGTTGGGGACTTACTACTGGGCCAATATTCAACGCGCGAACGGTATCGTTGTGCTCGCAGAGCTTTGCCGATGCGGTAAAGAGAACACATCGTATGGAAATGTTCAGCTTCTGCGCTAATTGAATCCACACCGCTCGTGTGTCTGGATCTGCATTCGTATTATCTGGTGAGGTTTAGCCTACAGATTGTCCTACGGGTGAAGTTGGGGTTCCGAATACACTAACCGATGACTACGGGGGTACCCTCTTCGATGAGGGCAGTAGCTGCTTTGACGCACTTGTCTCGCTGTTTCATTATGTTACTCCATGTACGAATGGTCGTACAACACGTGCGTTGCTGTGAGTAAGCACTTACAGTCTTCAAGATATCTTGATTCACACGTCCATAGCCGAGTGGCTGCAGATATTTCCAATAAAATGATGACTTGCCAGCTCCTGGGCTGCCGCAGAATAAAACAATATCGGGAGTGTCTGGCTTCGTGAATGACAAGGCTACGTCTAAAGTTAGTAAATCAAGAGGTTGGGCAACGTGCCGGGTGGCGCTGACAATCCCCGAACGTACATGCAGATTTTGGCTTTTCAGCCCACTCCTTAATGTATGTGAGTGGGTCAAAACTTCTCACGAACGGCCGTGGCTCCTCGTTGAGAAAGTACTCCTCGGGAGTATGAAATGGCAAACCGACGTTAGCTGCAAAGTCTCTGGATAATCTTAGCATATTTCTGCTCAGCAATGTATGACTCGGGATCTCCACAAACCTGTCAACACATGAGTGGTCTTTTCCAGACCCTCCAGGAACGGCATCTCGGCCTCCAGCGTCCCCAACAAAAAGAGACTTTTCTAGGTCGACAGAATCTGCACTGTCTAGGTCGTAGTCCTCTACCAGCTCCTGCCACATCCCTGTCCGCGGCTTCCGGTACTGGTCCCGGGATGTTGCAGCATACACAGAGATTGGTAGGTCAAGCTGGCCCAGGACAGCTGAGACTTTGCCTTTGAAGTCTGCCAATCGCTTCTGATCAGACTTGACGGTTTTCGGGTCTGGCTTTAGGCTGATGCCGCCCTGGTTGCTCACGATGGCGATGAGGTACCCTTCTTCATGAAGCTCTTTCAGCTTCCCGGGGACACTGCCGTGCCACCACTTCCAATCAGTGGCATCTCGACCGAAAACCTTCCCAGAAGCAGATGTAATTAATGTCGAATCCTGACACAGGTGTCAGCCCATACTTCTCACTTCCACAACCGCTATTTCATCATAAGAAAACATACAAAGTCGAATGCCGCTACCTTCCTCTTTCCTCTCGTAGCTCCCTGTGTAGCTGTCGATGCACCATATCGGCCCACAAGCAGACTATCCTTCACGACCCGCCATACCATCTTTTCAGGCTCTTTCTTGGATAGTGGGGTGAAGAAGTTTGCGACTGCTTTGCTTGTGGTTGTGGACTGCTGTCGCCGCTTCGACGGCGGTGGTGAGACTTCTTTGCTGTTCGAGCTCGGCCGCTTTCCTAGTCCTGGTCGCGGAGGCATATTCGAGCTTTTGCTATTGCGGGGAATTCTGCATTGGTTCGATGAGTGGAGGTAAGTTAAGCTCTAATGCGCTGTATAAAGTGTAGTTGGGGTAGTCGCTTGCGCCTGCCTGCGAACATTGAAACGCGCAACGCGAGCTCGCGCAAGCACGTGCTTGATCAAAGCTTCACAAGCACACCTGAAGTACAATTACTCTACGTTGGCAGGTCGTTTTGAATATTTCACTTTCTATCGGACAGAAAGAGTCTCGAATGGTAAGGCGGACTCTTGCACACGTATATTATAATTAATCATGCATGTTAAAAAGAAGTCTCTCAGATGAAGCGATTAGGTTCAGAATCACTTCCTAACCAGAGTTGTAGTGATGAACGCAGCCATTCCACCCCTCACCTATGCCATCGCGTGCATCCCAGATACACAATCAAAGGTCGGCCCTGCTCGCCGCCCCTTATCTCCTTTCTGTCCGTTCAAGGTTATGGCTTCATACATTATGGTTCGGCAGAGCTCATGTTGCAAAGCGAGCAAAAGTATGGCGTGGCTGCTCTATCATGAGACGAACCTACTTATGCTGGCGCTACTGTTCCGCAAAACTGGTCGGAGTGGCCACCTCTGCCTCGATGTCATGTTCTGCTTCGGCTGTGGGAATAGTCTTTACCTAGCATTGACAATAGTGAGGCTCAATGAGGACGGGCTTGGCGATTGGCAGCGATAGCGTGAGGTGGTTTATACTTGACACGAGTGTCCAGCGAGAGCCGGTCTGGCAACGACAACTCTACACAGCCATTCATCTCCTTCTGGAACCTTTTGAGTTCGTTCACTCCAGATTCCAACACGGTCGCGTTGTTGAACTCCTGCACTCGTACTTTGGCTTCAACTATATATGCACCGCTTGGGTCAAGAAGTTCGAGGGAAGCGAACGAGGGTAAATTAACCTTGGGTGCTTCTTGGAGGTTGCGAACACCAGGCTCGTGGAGTACGCGGTGGGGATAGATGACGACGTTGCCATGCACATAACGATGCCCTTCGACATAGTACTCGGTGACGAAGCTACAAGCAGGTTAGATGTGTACCGGAATGTGCGAGGACTCTCTCACTGATTAGGTCCCGAGGCGACCATGAAGGCATGTGGGTTTCCAGAGAGGAGGTCGGTGGTGTTGGTGAAGCGTATCGCTACCCCTCTATCGCCCGTGTCTGGGATGTCTTCGAACACCATCGACCAGACTGGCTCTTCTCCGTCTTCCACGTCGGCGCAAAGTGATTTCCCATCCTCATGGGGGAGTCCATCTTCGGTGCCGAAATCTTCCTCAGAGAGCTTCTGTACAAGCTTGGTGTAGTAGAGGGCGGGGGCGGCCGTCTGCTTAGTCTGCTTGACAGGGACAGCCTGGGTGCCGCCGCGGCGGAGATTCGAGCCTGGCTCGTCTGGCTGGCGCTGGGGCTTGTAGATGATGCGTCGCTCGACTATGCGGCGGGGCTGCATAGCAGCAACTCCCGCCAGGATCTTCAGGACCTGATCATGGCGACCGGCAGGGACCTGGCCATACAGCAGCAGCTCGTGCATGGAGAAGGAATGGGGAATCGAGGGCGGAGCGGCGCTCGGAGACAACAGTATCGATATGCAATTCCCGAGGGTCGGCGTGCGGAGCTCCTCTTCGTGGGGTTCGATAACACGGCTGTGACGGCTCCCTGTTATTGGTGGGGGGGGGGCTGTATTTGCGGGCTCAGAGTGAGAAAAAGTTGCCGGCCTGGAAGCCAGAGGCCCAAGGGAACAATGGGCCAGACACACGCCAGAGCAGGGCAAAAGCACGTAACACATGCGGAGATGCACCCAACGCCCAGTCAAATTGCCCACATTTTGTCCAAAATCGGCTTAGAAATATAGCAAGAGCAAGACTGTCCTCAGACGATGGTGGGCAGATCGATGGCGCAAAGCAGACACTGCGTGGGCGTTTCCGGAATTGTGCTGAGCGGCTTCGGCGTGAGCCCAACTTCCGTGAACATGAATAATATTTATGCTTCATCACCACCACCCGGCCCCCCTCCGCCAACATCACTGCTTACCGCTCTCGCACAACCTCAATCATCTTGCTGCCGCTTGCCTGTGCACCGCCCTCTCTGTGCATCACCTCTCACACCCCCAGTCTTCGCAACTGCGCGTCTGTGACTGCCGAGCTTGGATCCATCCGCTCTCCACTCTCCACTTTCCACTTTCCTCACCACCCATCCATCCATCCATCCCACAATGAACGCAACCAAGGTGCTCCAGCAGGGTCGCCAGCCCATGATTCGCTTCCTGGGCAAGCGCACCACTCCCTTCAGTATGCGCCCTGCCACCAAGCTACAATGACTTGATTAGCTAATGTCTGTCTGCAGAGGTCGATCACACTCCCCACGCCCACCCAGCCTCTCCAACCCACGAGCTTCCTTCATCATTCGCATCCTACAGACAGAAGGCACAGCAGCACGGCCCGCTGAACACAGTCAACAGTCCTGCCATTGGCGGTCACATTGGCGGCGCAGCAGGCAGGACCCTCGGTCCCATCGAAGCCGCAAAAGGCATGTTCTTCGACCGCTCCGAGCTCCCCGAGCGCTTCCAGAGACTGTCCTGGACACAGGCAGAGATTGAGGCAGTCGAGTCTGGCGGTGCTAGCCAGTTCGCTTAGATGAGCAGAGCATAATGGATCAACTATAAAAACTACGCCGGATCGTGTCGGGTTAGGACCACTGTACATACACACCCGCGCCAGGATTATGAGGAATACCAGTAATGGCTTCACGGGTCAGAGATTTGGACTGTCAGCAAAAGCGAGGTAGACTGGGGCTGCTTTCGTTCTATACCCTTCAAGACTGACGTCTGGGATGAGGATTACATTGGGATACTGTTTGGCTGGAGATGTATGAGAAGCACTGTAGTAGTTGTACAGCGCTATGGAATGCCACACTCAAACTTGCCTATAGAATATTCAATATCAATCGCGATAAACATTTGATAAGCTGCGCTCTGTATTGGCAACAGTGTAACACCATAGAGATGTCCTTCCCCTCCATCTCGTCTGACAAATTCATATGGCCTTCCATCGCGCCGTCAATCGGAAGCGACTCTCCAACCTTCCTTCCACCTCTCCGCCCACTCACCCGGAGCTCGTCCGCAGCTCCACGTGCAAGTCGGGGTAATTCTTCGGAGTTGGCCGACATGCCAAATTGGGCCTTCCGTCTCGCCCTTCCACTTTTGGCGACATGTGAAACACATGCCCGCAAACACACGACATGTGAATTGCGCGACGCAGGCCAGCGGCCCGACGAGCATTTTGCACGCAGGAAAAGCTGCTTGAATGCTGCCGGTGGTAAGCAGTGCTTCTTACTGCTTTTGGCAGGTCTTGTTCTTTGGTGTCGAAAGTAGCACTTGCCGGCGGTTAAAGATGGCTGGCTGTGGAGAAGGGATTTGTTGGGGGGATGATGTAAGGAGGGGAACGGGGAGGGGAAAGGGAAGAGGGCTCGATGCGAGGATTTGGAGACATGTCTGACGGACGACTTCTCATCATCTCAAGGCTTTATGAGCGGGGAATATACTAAGAGCTGGGGAGTCTTTTCCATTGCGACATAACAGCTTCGTACTCCCAGCTCGCTCCCCGCAACTACGCAGTCGAGGCAGGTACTCCTTTGGAAGAAGGGGACGTACACTGTAGTCCATACTGTTGACTTCCATCCTACTCGAACATCTCTTTTCTTATGGTCTCCCCACTTTCCTCACTGTCTCTATCTCGTCTTATTTCCTATCTTTAAATATCAAACTCGTCAACAAACAGACTTGGAGACCACTAAGGGAGCTACTACGATTAGTTACTGCGAATAAAATCGTATAAATTCGTATTTAGGCATCGTCGTATCCTTATAGAAGGTCCGAATGCGTATTCTACATTCTACGAGTCGATATACATGCGAGCTCAGTTTATGCCCGTTATAACATGATCGTGGGCAAGCCCTAGTTAATCTCATCTCTCAAGACACCAACAACCCCGAGTATGTCCCAAGACCATTCGCAATATATCTGCCTTCCAATCATTAGCAATACCTATAATTAGCTAAAGCCATTATCCGTTCTATCAATCTATCAACCCCCCTCAAACTTTCTACATACCTTGGGCAGATCTTACAACCCCTTCTATAAGCTTCTCCATTCATCACATTGTTATGATCTTGTTGACCTAATATGACATGCGTCAAGAGTCACAAAATGACATGCTAGAAAAAAACAAAAACAGATCTCATCTCTTTCATACCATCCAGCCTCAGACCTCGGCATAGTACTTGGGCAAGACAAAACAAACATATCAAAGCTCCCGAAACAAAACAAAAGGCCGCTTTACACCTGGTTCCTGGGCCCAACACATACGCACTACTTCAGCTATTCGCCCAGAAACAAGGTACAAAGCCAACCCGCCTGTTCTCAAGGTTCCTTTTCATATCTCGTCTCAAATATTACAATAGGCTTTAGATTCACGTCTAGACCGGCAACACGTAGGTGGATGTCGATCGGCACGCCTACTACCCCAGGAGGCTGACCAAACCGTGGTTGACCCTTCAAGGGGGCACCTAGCGATCTCACATGTGGTAAGATCGGAAACCGAAGGGATGAGCTTTGTTTGAACGACCAGCAACAAACGTTCATTCTTGATCTTTATTCAGTCATCGTTCATTGTTGTCGCTTTGTTCTGAACGCCGATGCTTCGACCCCTCGTTTCCCATTGTTGACCCTTTGTCCAAGGTGAACAATCCAGGTTTTGACACGCAATACGTATGTCATCGTTATTGAGCTTTGTCTACGAGTACAATATAGGCGACTAAGAAAGGGGTTCTAGTCCGGAGGCTGAGACACTGCTTTGAGGTGACATGCACACGCACATGCCATGCTTTCAGCTTTTCAAGGTTGCGGCGGAAGGTAGCGCTGGCCGAACATCCCCTTTCGGAGGCCGCGCATTCTTCTCTCGGGAACGGCCTCCCGGCGAACGTGCGCCATGCATAGCCACGAAATAATTGGGGATCGCAATTTTGGCCGCGCTAAAATAGAATACTGGAGCATTCTGCGCTTTTTTCATCACCACAGCGGAATTAGCTGATGGAGATTGCCGACGAAGGTGATTTTGTCAAGGCAAGCACGGATGTCGCAAAGGGCTAAGAAGCAAAAAGTGAAGTTTGTAAGACGCGCAGAGCGCGCAGTGTATTTTTTGGTAGGTAAGGTTCCTCCAATCAGTATCCAAGTATATGGGTATCCAACACGTTTCCCATACACCGACCCTAAAGTGTTGTACAAGAAGTAAAAGGTAGTTTTACCAAACGCCGGTGTACGCCGGCATTGGTGAAAGAGTGACAAGAAGAGTAAAGAACCCTCGTCGTGCGCCAGATATCCCCATATACTCCATGAAATCTATCTTCGACAAGTGCAACGACGTGTAAAGCAAGCAAACAAATCCTCAAGTGGAAAGATGATGATGACGATGCTCCGTGACCCCGGGACTTTGTCCGCTTAACACAAAACAAACCATTCGTAACGTAGTCGTGCAAAGCGCTGACCCTGCCTGCGCTAGCGAGATGTAAAAATCTTGGGTATATTCGTAGCGTAGCTGCGCAAAAGGCTGGCATAGGATCGAGTCTTTTACGAAGTTGAAGCATGAGGTGGTGGAGGGAGCGCTTAGGCGATCTTGGACCACGAGGCCTTGAGGCGAGTGCTCTCCGACAAACCGAGCGCCGCCCAGACTGCGCGCGAAAGATCAATGTCGTTAGTGCCGGTGCAGCCAGGGCACAAGTCCATGATGGTGGCTTTGGCGGTGTTGCCATTGTACTCAATCTGGACCTTCTGTCCGCAGTTGGGGTTGGTGGCGGCACCAGTCATGACATCGTAGGTGGATTCGCCCCAGGAGCCCTTGGCAAGGGCAACGATCATATCACTGTCGTGGAGCGCAGTGCCGCAAGCGCCGTAGGCACCGGTGTTGTCGTAGACGGTGATGTCGACGTCGCTGTATGTCTGTCCAGTGGTCGGGGTGCTGCCGGTGGTAGCGGCCGGAGGAGCCGCCTCCTCGGTGGTGGTGGTTGGCGGGGCTGCCTCCTCGGTGGTGGTGGTTGGCTGGGCTGCTTCAGTTGTGGCAGGCTCAGGCGTAGGGGTAGGAGTTGTCGAGGGAGCCGGAGGAGTGTAGACGCTTGAGGACTCCTCTGTAGTGGCAGGAGGAGTGTAGGCGGGCGTAGACGAGGTAGTAGGCGCGACCTCTACAGAGGTGGTCGTCGCGGGCTGCTCATAGAAGAGTCCCTCGGCAGACGAGGTCGTGGCCGGCTCGTCGTCGTAGACGGTGGTGTAGATAACGAGCGTCTCGGTGACGACCTCGGTCTTGTAGACGAGGGCGCGCTTGTCGAAAGGCGCAGCGACGGCGAAAGCGCCGAAGAGCAGGGAAGCGAGGACAGCAGAGTTCTTCATTTTGGCAAAGGTTGGTGGTGGTTTGGTTTGCTGGATAGCGATGGTGAATGCTAAGAATAGCTGGTTGTTGAAGTGTCCGCAAGGAATGACTGAACCGTCTAGCAGTTCGAGTGAAGTTTGAGTCGTAGGGACTGTGTTTGTCAGGAATGACAGTAGGAGATGCTAGATCTCGGTGGGTAGGGAATGAAAGAAAGTGGGACAATGCAAGACCTCAAGCCTGTAGAGAGTGGACAGGACGAGGGAGCAGCTGGGGTTATAAAGAACGTCGGGGAGGATGTGGGTTAGTGAGGAAACAACGAGGAAGCGACCAAGTGGAGCGGAGGCAGGCCTTGAGAGCTTACGTGCCTAGCGCCGCCTACCCCTGGCAACGCCCAAGGTACCGCCGTCAATCCTCCGCTCATCAGGCGGCACACTTGCACAAATCCGGCGAACGTGGCGGCCTGCACGTCCACGCCCGTCCGCCTGCTGAGCCCGAACGGCGTGGCATAGTGCGCTCAACAAGAGCCCTGGTGCCGTCGGCGGGCGTCGCACTCTCGAAGGCGTTTCTCAGCGGCGCTCTCCAAGACGCTCTTCCATGGCAGCTGTCAGCCGCCCGCCCGATCACGACGACGATTTTTCGCAGCCGGGTTTGCGACTGCCAATGTACCCCGAGATTGACTTATTACTTGTTTCTTTTGTTCGCGCTGGCTGTGCACTCGTGTACAGCTAAATATGGCTAAATCCTAAATATCGCACAAGCTGACCCGGTTTCACCTATCCGCAAGGGGCCAGGTACGCTGGACAAAGCCCAGCGAATCGCGCGGCCGCCATGCACTGATCGTCAGGTACGCTCTCTTTCGCGCCTTGTTCCGCCAGGGGAATGGCTGGGAGCTGGGAAACGGCGGCCGAAACAACCCAGAACAGCGTGGCTACGCCTCCCTCATGTCGGCGCCGCAATTTGAAGCACGAGTACAGCAATTCACCATGTCTTGAAAGAACAACTAATACGTGTTTTCGATCGAGTCGCTCTGCCCGGCGGTCGTGACGACGCCGTCGTCCACTCACAGTGCATGGCATGTGGACACACTTGGTTGCTCAGAGTCTGCGCCCTCGATTTCGCCATTGGCCCTGCCCGCTCCACTCTTGCCAGCGACTGCCCAAACCTGCTGTGCGCCGATTCGCGACGTGGAACCGGTTGACGAAGCGTCGAGGTGACATCTCTGCGCTTGCTCTGCCGGATCGCCTCAACGTAAGCCGCCCGTTCGCTCGCTTCGTCGGCACGCTGCATATGCTGCTTCTGGACTTCTCTTGGTGGCATTCTCCAAGCCGTCAGCATGCACTCGAAATGAATTATGGAGCTGCTGCAAGTTCGGCCTTCTCCTACTGGGCGCCAGCATGCAGCTATTAGGTTCCGCGCGGCAGCTACAGGCAGAATTTGCGCTACCTTATCCACTTATCGATATGCGATAACTATCCTTCTCCACAGCCGTTGCATTGAGCCTATCGTCGATGGACGTGTCTATTCGAGTTTTACTTCTGGGCAGAAAAAGACTTTTCGCCTCGCGGTCGTTTATACACATCGAGTAATCCTGACATTCGTCGGAGTTACATGTCCGCGCGTCGCCCCGAGGTCCTCCCGAAGCGCAACTAGAGAACGTCGTCACAGCTTACCTAAGGGTCTTCTTTCAAGTGGGGTAGGGAGATGACGTGGTGGAACTGACCGAATACCACGTGGGTTGCAACAAAGGCCCTGGATCGTGGTGGACGGATGGACGGAATGATTGCTCCGCTGGGTTCGGTTTTCCATGGTTCGGCTATCGTGAGCAATCGTCATCTCTACCAGTGATCTGGCTTTCCCATCTCGCTCATATTCAACGTTGGCCGAGGTAGTCCAGTGGTAAGTATCGATCAGTACATACGCCAAAAAGTAAAGCATATGTCAGCCCACTGTCTGGCTGCTCAGATACCGGCTCGTGGGGTGGGCATATGCTTAATGTCGACATCATCATGTGTAATGTTATACGTCCAGCGAGTAACAGTCGCTCGAGTCCGCAAAGTCGCGCAATGTGTGCTCTAGATGCAGTGACATGCCGACACCAAAGATACACTAGCAGAGATCTACATACATATTTGCCTCTTCTGAAGCGCTCTTTGGTCGGCATATGCGATGATCGCAACATCTTTGTTCACTTGCCGATCACCGTTCAACCGCCAAAAGGATTAGCAGCTCAAGCGAGCAACCCTGTGAGCACAAAGCCTGTCTCGCCTTCCGTCTGCACATGTGGAAGGCCTAGAACTTTAGCATGAGTAACGGAAGACTACCGGGATCTAGTAGTAGGTGTGGTTGAGCGACATTAGTAGTCAAGCGGGAACCAAGAACATCTCCAATAACACTGGCAGCTAATGGATATACGGTGCATTCTGAAACGAGTACAGTTCTAGGGCGATGCACTGAACATGCGAAATTCTTGGACTGAATATCGTGATGGTCGATCCAAAGGGTAGATTCTCCACATCCTACGAAACATACGTCCATCAGACTCCTCGCTCGATATCTATGATGCGGTTATCTTAGCTTAGTCTTTCTTGATCTGCGTGATGCCTAAAGGACTGCGTTCAAGCCTGTAATACATGGAGCCACTCTGTAGTCTTCATGTTCTTGACATGTCTCACTTGTTTCACTACACATTAGTTTTTGACTGTGTCTCACCGATATAACTCTGCTGGTCATGCGCCATTGTTTTCTTCTCCCATTGATAAGTGAGATTACCACTTGTCACATTTCGCTCTTTACTCTTCCTGTCATGTCATGGCGCCCATCTATGACATCTCGGGACGTTTCCAACACTTGGGTCGAATTCTCAATAATTCATTCTGAGGCTATTTCTTCTCACTGCAAAAGATCGGTATCCGTAACTAAATCAAGTGAGATGTATGATGCGAAGAGCTCCAATGCTACAACATATGCCCAACTGCACAATTAATCCATATCCCCACAGCCACAGTAATATATCTCCTCCACTGACACAATTCCAGACACCACACTTATACCTCGCAAATGAGGTAGTACTCCCCTCACAAGCAGACTTCTCGTTAACCCCCCATTTAGTCCCGTTATCTCTGTGCTCTCATACACGAAGGACTTCCACTAAGCCTAAATACCCTCTCCCCTTCCCCGCCTCCGCCCAAAAATACCTGCCATGAACCCAACACCGTATAACCTCTGATTATCCCGCCCCCTGTGAAAACTGGCCATTGTAATCGGAAACCTCGACAAACAAACAGCATCTTAAAGTGTGCTTTGACAGCGAAACTATGATTATATAACGGGTTTCCACGGAAGAATCGTCTGCTACAAGACGCCCTATTAATCAACGTTCTGAACAAGACACTTCGATATCTAGAGTGTCTTTTCCTGAATAGTGCTGCTTGCTAAGCAACATGTCGTAAACACGAACGAACCTCGAGAGGATACATGATTTACCAATATTGTTCCAAGGTTATCATCACATGCTTAAGTGCTTTTCCGATATGTTTGGGCGACTGCGAGAGGGAAGGAGAAAGGACGAGGGAGTGTTGGTGAGATGAGGTTATAGTATGAGGAATGAAGAGTGAGTGAGGGAAGAGAGACTATGAAGGAGAAGAGTTGTATAATGGAAGACAGGCGAGAGTAACGATACGAAGTGCAGGGACGATATCGCATTCTTTTAGCCCAGACTAGTATGGAATTATATACAAAAGCATACGAGTATCAAAAAGCCGCAGCAGGTAGATTTCGAGCAGTGCTAACAACACGTTATCCACGCAAATACTCCACGCATACAGAGGGCGCCGACTATGCAACAACGATATACAGATGACAGGATTAGGTGAGGATATAGACGACATTCAGCCGACTCAGGATTTTTTTCATGTCGAAATCGAGACACCGTACGACAACGTCTATTTATTCACCTTCGAATCCTGTCCAACCACCGGGTTATGACCAGACGGATACTTGCTATCCGACTCGAGCAGCTCATCCGGTTTATCTAGAAAAACTTGATTCAGCCTAATCCCAAACGCAAACAAATTCCCACACGCCTCTGCGTCAGGATCTGGAGGAGGATGGGAAGAACAAGACTCACCATGTCGTGCGTAAAGATGATAGTCCTCATCCGCGTATTTGCCAACATGCCCGCTCTCCACGTCCTTGCGCGTCAGAGCGAGCTTGTTCTTAGGCAGGCCCATGGAGCCTAGGTAGTGCAGGGAGTTCGTCCACTCGGTCTCCTTGCGCTTAGTATCCCACTTGAGCTCCTCGCCCATGATGTCGATGACGGTGGGCAGGGCTTCGAGGGCGGCTTGCGCGTTCAGGAATGCGAGGCGCATGCGGCGCGCGATCACGTCGGTGGCCGTTTGTGCGTACTCATGGCGCACGCAGTATCGTACTTCGCCATCGACGAAGGGATACAGACCGGAGACCCTCTTACCGCGAACAGGGAAACGCTGCTCTGTTGGTGCCGAGAGGGCAGCAACGGTCCAAGCGCGGTCGCCGTAGGCCTGACAGAGGTACTTGGCCACATCAGTCTCGATGCCGTAGTGTTGGATTAGGTTGATAAAGAGAGTCTTGGAGTAGCCATGTGCACCGACTAGGCGGACGCGGTGCGTCTGGCAGGTACCGTCAAGGGGTGCTTCGTCTTTGACTTCGGTTCCGCTGATGAGGGTGGGGTTCACGAGCGATTTGGTTGATAGACCAAACTCCTTGATCGCTTCATCGACGGTTTCTTCGGCCATCTGACGGTATGTGGTCCATTTGCCGCCAGAGCAGGTCAGCAGGCCCGAAGGAGAACTGGTCACGAGATGATTCCGCACAAGACCTTCTGTTTTGCTAGCCTTGGGATCGCGGACTAGGGGGCGGATACCAGACCATGCAGCCAGAACATCGCCGCGTCTGACGTTGATTTCAGGTTGCAGGTAGCGTTTGACTTCCTTAAGAATCCAATCAATCTCGTCCTCGCCAGCGACAGGGTCCTTCTTGATATCGCAAGCTGTGTCCGTGGTACCAGCAATTGTGTTTCCTTGCCAAGGTAAGAAGAAGATAACACGACCGTCAGATGTGTTCGGGTCGATGAGACCCATATTTGCAGGGCTGTAGTATCCAGGGAGAATGACGTGAACACCGGAGCTAGGGGCCACAATCTCTTCAACCGTTTGGTCGTCCATCTTGCGAATTGAGTCGGTGAAAGGTCCAGTAGCGTTGATGATACCCTTGGCTTTGATCGTGAATTCCTCTGCCTTCTTGCCGTCTAATTCAGTGATGCAATCCTTTGCGCGCGCACCACAGAGCCGGCCATTGGCGTCCTTTTCCAAGCTGGTGACTTCGAGATGGCTCACAACAGTCGCACCGTACAATGCGGCTGTCATGGCGAGGGAAACATTCATGCGAGAGTCGTTGTGTGCACCATCTACCAATGTCAGCTTCAGCGACAAAACAAACAAGATCCAGACTTACCGTAGTAAACCAAGGCTCCGACGAGGCCTTCTTTCTTCAACATGGGAAATGCGTCCAAGGCCTTGCTCTTTGTAAGGAAGTATGAGCTTTCGATGTTTTCTTTGCCAGCGAGGAAATCATAAAATTTTGTACCGGCCCAGAAGTAAGGTGCTTGCCACCACTTCTGGAGCGGAATCATAATCGGAAGCCATTGTGAGAGATGCGGGGCGGTATCTAAGAAGTAACGACGTTCGCGGAGAGCTTCGACGACGAGGGAGTATCTGTTCAATTCGCATTAGTTTTCATAGCGGCAAGCTTCGGAGCGGCTTACTGGTTGTAATCCAGGTTCCAAACGGCTTTTTCTAGGTATCGCACACCACCGTGCACCAACTTTGTGCTCTTGCTGCTGGTTCCACTGCTGAAGTCATCGCGTTCGACAAGCGCAACCTTCAACCCTCTGGTAACAGCATCAAGCGCAATACCGGTTCCCGTAGCACCACCACCAATGATCAAGAGATCATAAGGCTCCTCCTCTGCCTTCTCCCCCGGGGAGTCAGTAGAGCTACTTCCTAGCCACTTCTTTGCTTTGTCTGCGACCTGCGAAACGACACCGCCGCTCCGCTTTAGGTCTGCAATCTGCTCGTCTCGGCTCTTGACATTGGGGAACTGCGGCGGCCGAAAGATACCTCCCTCGCCATACGTGGGAGGTGGAACTGCCGCTGCTTCTGTGCCGGGGATGTCTCGGGGTCGGTATGCGACGTATAATGCTGCGCTACCAAGTGCTCCAGCACCAGCTGTGTAAAGCAATGGCTTGAGGATGCGGCTTCCTCGTCGTGCGGCCATGATGTTCTATAAATGGGGGTATCCCTTATTGACGATACGGTGGTCTTCGATGGCCTTCGGGTATTTGTTTGAAAGGTTCAAAAATAACTCGAAGATCTGCTGAGGCTCAAGCCTTCACATGTCGCATTCAGACATTAGCGGCCGCGCAGCGGAGACGGAGAACAGGTTCAGCTCCAAGCATACCTCGGAAAATCTCTACGACGACATAGTGAGCTTCGCGCTCAGTAATTCGAATTTTTCCGGGGGCGTGCGGCGTGGAGGAAGTGTGATAAAGGGCAAGAGTGGAGCTTCAAAGTTCTCACTTCAACGTGCCCATGGGATGACGAAAGGCACTGGGTTCGCGTCTGAAGCGCTCCACTTCGGTCAAACGGGCAATTCCCTACCGATATTGCAAGCCTCCGCTGCCAATGCGCCGTAAACTATTGCGCATGACTTGTGCTATATTCTGTATCGCCGACTCATGAGCTGATTTCTTTTCTTCGCGGCCGCGCTCTGAAGCATCGAAGAGCGCATGATCGTTTCTCAACCTCTTCAACAGTATCACGCTAAAGCCGGACAAGGAAACTGTTCCGAAAACTATCGCGATGTGGTATCCCGCGGGTACCCACAAGATCGACCGGATCCAGCACCAAACACCACGCTAGAAGGTCAAGAGGAGGCCTTATATCGAGTTCGAATAATTATGGCACACCATCTTTCGCCTTATGATCACATACTATCCATACAGTTTTTTAGTTTTTGATATATATTCATGTGCTTTCTCGCATAGCGTCTCCCGCTGAAGATTCATTATCATACTATCTGAGAGAGTTCAGTCAATCGAACTAAACCCTATTCGAGTGCCGTATTAAGAGATCGAGTATATCTTCTCTCAGAACGATTATGTTCTGTCTCCCCTAGACCTTGAACGAGATCTTACTCAAACCAAGGATCCAGTCACTGAATTCTGCCCTTGTTCACCACGAAAGCTTCTAGCGCAGAGATGGCTGCCCATAACCTGTTCTCAGCCTCCCTGAAGACTACTGACCTGGGGCCATAGAAGACTTCGTCGCTGACTTCCTCCGGATGGCGAGGTAAGCAGTGCATAAATGACCAGCTGTCCTTTGCACCACCGCGTTCTGCAAGCTCGGATGTAATTTGAAAGCCTTCGAAAGCCTTCAGTCGCTTCGCCGACTCCTCTTCTTGGCCCATCGATACCCAGGTGTCTGTTACGAGGATGTCGGCGTTCTTGATAGCTTCTTCGGGGACATTGGTTTCGAAGAGCTTTCCAGCCCGAGGCGAAGTTTGGGCAGCGTGGTTGATGACTCCGCGCATCTCTTCTGGGATCTCGTAGCCCTTGGGGGTAGCCACACTTATATCGACGCCCAGTTTCATGGCCCCAATAGCAAGATCGAACAGCACATTGTTTGCGTCACCGATCCATGCAATCTTCAGTCCCTCGAGGCCTAAAGAGGTTGAAGATGTTGAAGGATTGATCTCAGCGATTGTCAAGAAATCGGCGATGGTCTGGAGAGGGTGGTATAGGTCGGAGAGTGCGTTGATGACGGGCACTGCCGAGTACTTTGCGAGGCCTGCGACGTCGGAGTGGGGGCCGACACGGGCGACGATTGCAGCTGTCATGCTGGAAATGACGAGAGCGGTGTCGTAGAGGGATTCGTTGACCTAGCATTGCGTGAGCACTCGACCATGTTTGAAGATCCATCTAGGCTTCGTACACCGAGTTGGATATCGTCCTTGCCCAAGAACATGGGTGAGCCTCCCATGGTCGCGACTGCCCCTTCTGTAGAGACCCTGGTGCGCGTACTCCGCTTGCTGAAGGTCATGGCGACCGTCTTTCCTGCCAGTGCCCCGCGCAGAGTGTGTGGGACCTCTCCCGTCCCTGACTTGATTGCCGTCTTGTGTTGTTGTGCATTTCGGACGAGAGTGGTGAGCTCAGCAGGTGTGAGGTCAGCTATCGAGAGAAGATGCCGAGGTGCGAATGGAGAGGTAGCAGGAGTAGCTGGAGACGGGGAGGTAGAGTAGCAGCGGCGCAAGCTTCGCAAAGCTGCGGTCGAGGGTCGAAAGAGCGGCATGGTGTGTCAATTGCAGACCAGAAGCACAACCAAGTGAACTGGGCCCTCTATATAGCGTCACTGAAGCGTGAAAGAGTCATACGCCCTTATCGTGACACGGCGCAATTTTTGGTTGACCGCCCTCAAGCGTTGACGCATCCGCACGCGGGGAGTTCGCGCTAGTGACCCGGAAGGAAGCGACCGCCCAGCAGGTGGCTGAGTGCATGACGAGATCCACGTCTCAACCCAGATTGCCTGCCTACAGCCAGCAGTCCTTCACCTTCACCTGCACCTCCACCACCAACCCTCTGCGACGCATGATTTCCTAGATTGGCCTTGACTGCTCTTCATTTCTTTGTATTCGCATAGGCATGGAGACGCCCGAGGAGACGTGGGGCTCGACCCGCACGCCTAGTTCGCGCCCGGCCTCCCAGAAGTCCGCCCGCTCGTCGCGATCAGTACGATCACAGCAGTCACGAAGAACGACAGAGCAGACGCCACTACTCGCACAAGAAGACAGGCCCGATTATGGCCAGGAAGCTGGAGCACAGACACCGGCGACAACGTCGCTGTTGCGATCGCTGAGCGGCTCGTCCGGCAGCGGCAAGGCGCCACTATGGAAGAGACGGTGGCCCAGTATACTCGCGCTGGTCGTGTTATGTATAGTTGTCATCGCCATCATGCTTGGCTTCCTTGCGACCGAAGGCATCCAGGAGTATGCCATGCAGGCAGCCGACTTCCGCCCTACAAAGTTGTCGCTGGACGGACTGACAGACCACGGCGCCAAGGTGCACATAGAAGGAGACTTTAAGATGGATGCCTCGAAAGTCGAGAAAAAGAGTGTGCGTAACCTCGGACGCTTTGGAACTTGGATCGCAAGAGAGGCAGAGACCGGGCCGACAGACGTCGACGTGTATTTGCCCGAGTACGGCAACGTACTGATTGGCACGGCCAAGGTACCTGGCATCAAGGTCAATATCAGAAACGGGCATACTACCCATGTTTCACTCGTCGCAACCCTGGAGCCTGGCGCGCCCGACGGCATTCGAAACATCGCAAAGGATTGGATTGATGGGCGACTGGGACAGATCAGGCTGAAGGGGAAGGCGCAGGTTCCTCTCAGATCTGGACTCATCAAGATCGGTACGCAGACGGTGGAACAGTCTCTTGTCTTCAAGGGCGGCGACATTCCCACCCTCCCACATTACAACATCACGAAGCTCAATCTCCGCGAGGCTAAGCATGGCCGGCAAGGCATGGGCGCCGACGCCTCGATAGTTGTGACGAACGACTTGCCCGTGGAGATCACCCTTCCTCCAGTGGCTGTTGATGTCCTCATTAATGGATGCTTGCCTTCGGACAAGCATATCATGGTCGGAACCGCCGAGACCGGGCAACTCGAAGTCAAGCCCAAGACAGATGTCGAGGTAAATGTCACCGGAAACGTGGAGCGGCTTTCAGATTCTCTGACAGAGGTCTGCCCCGATTCGGCCAAATCACCGCTAGATGCATTTTTGGGGGACTATATGCAAGGCGAAGATGCGACCATCTACATCAATTGCTGCCAGTTCCCGGACCCATCGACACCTAGCTGGGCTCGCGATTTGCTTCAGGAGATCACCGTCCCCGTCCCCTTTGCTGGACGCGACATGGGTAACCTCATCAAGAACTTCTCTTTGGCAGACGTCCACTTCCATCTGCCAGATCCATTCGCTGAGCCTGGAACTCCTGAGGCAGCCCCAAAGATCTCCGCCGTTGTCAAGGTCGACATTCAACTGCCGAATGAGATGAACTTTCCTCTGGATGTCAACCAGGTAAAGGCGGATGCCGACATTTTCTATCACAAGAAGAAGCTCGGAAAGTTGAATCTTGAAAAGTGGCAAAAGGCGAACTCGACCAGGGTGGAACGACACGGTAATGAAGGTCCCTCACTACTGGTTCAATCCGACATCGTAAAAGCTCCCATCGAGATCCTAGACGACGACCTGTTCAGTGAAGTCGTCCAGGCTCTGCTTTTCGGTGACAAGTCGGTCATGATGGATCTCAAAGCCGCAGTTAGTGTCGGCGTGGACACACCAATGGGCAATTTCGCAGTGCGAGGCATACCTGCGCAGGGAGTCGTACCAGTCAAACGTTCGTAACCAGTTCGTGATCCATGTTGGTCCGCTCCTTAGGCAGTTGCTAACTTTTGGCGTTCAGCAATCCGTGGTGGCAACGGCGATAACGGTGACGACGCCAAAAATAAGACTAGTGCTGTGAATCTGAAGGTTGGCAACCTCTCTATCATTGACACCTCACCTACGTCTATCACTCTGCAAGCGCATGTCAATCTTACAAACCCAACAAACTACTCTGCAACGGTACCCTACTTCAACCTGAATATCTTGGTCAACGGGACGAAGCTGGGGCAAGCGACTGCAAAAGATATTGAAGTCCATCCTGGAAACAACACTAATATTCTAATAACCGCTGTCTGGGATCCATCCACGAATGGCGGCGAGGAAGGGAAAGAGGTCGGAAAGGAGCTGCTCTCCCAATACGTCTCAGGTATGCTTGTCAGTCTACCGTAATGCACATCACCCACTAACACACGCTATCCAGGTTACAACACATCCCTGACCCTCCAAGCCCACAGCGGCTCCATCCCCGCACAGCCTGCTCTCGGCAAACTACTTTCCAACTTCCCTGTCACGCTCCCTGCTCCCCATCTCTCGAGTCCTAAAGAACCTTCTGATGGCGACGACCCTTCCGATCCAGATGACCCAGATAAACCAGACGACTCGCCGCACTTCATCCGCGGCGCAACAATGCACCTCATCACCTCCACCGCAGTCTTTACTCTCTCCTCTCCCTTCAGCTCGACAACCATGTTCATAACTTCGCTCAACGCTACTGCATTTCATGATGGCCATCCATCGGGCAAGATATTATATGAATTGCCATTTGCGGTTCCGCCTGGGCTCTCAGAAACCCCAAGATTACCTGTAGACTGGAGTCTGGGGTCCGTCGGGTACGAGGCGATTAGGAAGGCTTTGGGTGGACAGTTGAAGTTGAGCGCGTTTGCGCATGTGGGGATTAGGATTGGGCAGTGGAGAGAAACTATCTGGTTCCAGGGGGGCAAGATTGGTGCGAATGTAAGACTATGAAGCGCTGGATGTACTACTGTGGAGGATGGGAAATTCCATTCATGTGTATACTTGTAATGGTAACGCACTGTGTTGTGTGGTTGGGTAAGGTCGTCTTGGCTATTGTACATGGAGTTTAAGGCGCGTGGATTGGGTGTTCAAGGTCGACATATACATATTTTTTTCATCCGTCAATATGATTTCTAAAGTCTCAATCTTCTTATAGCACATTCTAAGCCTTCATAGACAAATCTGCACATTTCTTTCTTTCATATCCCAAAAGAAGACATCCCAGCATGCTGCTCACAATAATCACCGATCCTTCTCTTCCTCCCCTTTCTGCTCTTCCTCTTTCCTCTTCCGCTCCTCCAAACCCTCAACACCCTTCCCCCAAGCCCTTGCCTTCTTCCCCCATGTCATCATCCCCCACGCATGCGTCCAGCTGAACTTTGGCGGCGCATCGGGATGCGTGCGAAACGGGCTGGCTCCGTGGGCGAACATGTCTTCCAGCTCCTTCTGCCGGTCTCGCTCCAATTCGTCTTTGGACAGGATCTTGATGTTTGGGGGTAAAACTTTACTTCCACTGGGCAGAGAGTTGGAAACAGGAGAAGACGGAACGACGGAATGTTCCCAGTGCCTCGAACTCAACGGCAGAGGTCTCCACCACAGCGGATGCGTCGTCGTGTTTGAGTTCGTTTCTTCATGCGCATCTACAGTGCGATCCCACCACCGCCCGGAGCACATCTCCCAGATGCGACTCTCCGCACGCTTGACGGCGAACTTTTCGTCTTCGCCTGTGAGTCCACCGATATCTGCGAAGTTGGGCGTTCCTGGATGAAGTCTGCGCTCATCTGTATAGGATGACTCGGGTCGACGGAAACGGTTCGGTGGATCGTCTTCCAGCGCATCAGCAGCGAGGTGCCTACTACTACTACCACTGTCCGTGTTGTACGAGGAAACGTTTGGCCGGAACGGCGAGTTGAGATCCTGGTAGATTTCCGAGTATGTCTCAGGGTACACGGCGTCGTTTAGCAGGCCTTGCTCTGCTGTTTCTGACAGGCCACTCGCTGTTGCCGTCGTGTCCCCCTTTGGTGTGGGAAATAGTAGATCATCTGGCCCGGCCACAGCAGTGATTAATAGTCGACACCTTGCTTCGTACATGGCGTCGAGCAGCGTGATGAAGCGACGAGCCTCCTCCTTTTGCTGGAAACCCATTACGGGCACGTCGGTGAGGATAAAGGTGTGGTAGGTCGAGGCAAGGGTTATGTAGTCTGCCGGTCCTAGCACGGCGCCACATAGTTCTGAGAACTGAAAGAATGCGACGCCGTTGTATTGCGCGGGGACGGAGAGAGGACGACCGTAAATTGTGAGTGTCGAAGATGTCCAGGGGATGGGGTATGGGTGTTGGGTCGCAAGCTCGACGAGGGTGTTGAACGATTCGGCGAAGGTTGCGAGGTCTTCGGCTGTAGAGGGCTGAATGAGATACTTCTTGGGGAGTGTGGCATCTGAAAATGTGCTTGTTGGTTCGGTGGCAGTGGTGTCTTCCTGCGCGCTGGAGGTCGTCATCCCACTCATTGCACCAGAAGCCGATGAACTCGAAATGTTGTCGGGGAATGGCGTTTGAACACTCTCGCTCCTCAATTCGCCTTCTTCTCTTTCAAGCTTTCGATAATCTTTCTTCCCTTCCATCTCCCACACCTCACACCTCGCTCTCAAAACATCCAAAAACGCTGCAAACTCGCCCATTTGACCGGCGCCGTCGTCTCTTCTAACACCTGCATTCCTTCCCAAGCTCCAACCAAGTCTACTCGGCCTGCTCACCGGCCGGTTGAACTCCATGCCAGCGGCTTTAGCAAGCTCTTCTGGCATGCGGTTACTGGTCGCAATAAGAACACCGCCCAACTGGAAGAAAGAGGTCATAAGATTAGACAGAATCTTGCTTGCTGCACGGTCCGGTAGTTGAAACTCATCCAAGAACAAAATTGGCGAGGTTTCGATAAGATCGCGCGCCACCAGAAGCAGCGAATATTCGTCGTGAGGTCCTCCAGGCCCTACGATCAGCGATCTTGATCGTCGAAGCTGCTCCAGCCGCGATATCGTGTCCAACATGAACGTGTTGAAATGCCAGCGACGCTTTTTGCGATTCGGAAGGCACTCTTGGAAGAGATCGATAAGCATGGACTTGCCCGAGCCAACTTGGCCGTGGAGCATGAGGCCTTGTGGGCTTTGAAGTTGCATGGCCTCTTCATGGCTAGTGAGCACGCGTGTCAAGGCAAGCGAGTCTCTTCTTTCTTTTTGGGCAAGGAGAGATGTCCATACGCCTCTCCTGCCGAAGCGGTTTGCATGGGAATTGGCAGGTGTTGGTGGAGCGTTTTGGCCGTCGACTGCTCGACTAAGTGCCCGGAGTCGTTGTGAGTATTCGACCTGTGGCTCATAGTCGATCAATCGATCATAGAGTTTCTGTAGATGTAATGCTGTGTTCAGTCAGTGAGTGTACATGGTCTTGGCACGTCATGAATGGTAGACGTCATGCATACCGAGGCGATGCTGTGCAGGGTCAGGTCGGATCTTTTGTGTGGCTACAAGACTCCGGTAGAGAACCAGAGGATTTGTGATCGTGACACCCGTTGAAGGCATTGAAAGACATTGATGTAACGAATTGATGTTTGAGTGGCATGTTGATGGACTGGTTCCTCCAGGCCGAGGTGATCGACCCTAACATTAGACTAGACTGAAATCGGCGCTAGTGCTATGGAAATCCTTAAAGTCGACAACGCTTTCTGGAAGCATCAAAACACAAGTAATGTTGAGTATTTAAATTCAAGAGTTGTCCTCAAGTAGTAAAGCGCCGGCTAATGCAAAATGGTATCGTGCTAATCGATGCGAAGGGATATTCGCTCAGATGTTGGTAACGCCCGGATACCATGCTCCAGCAATCCTCTGGACTTCCCGAATGAACTTTCGGCTCGTAATCTGTGTTGAACCAATCCTCTGCTCAGCGTTTGCTGTGATTGGAGAGGCCTGAGTGGGATCAAAGAACGGATTCCTTAACAGCATGATATAAGCTGTTTGCAGCGCTCTGAAAGCCTTGTGGGATTTAGCCTGGAAAGAAAAATTAAATGTGTAGGTGTATACTCACGGGTTTCATATCGGCGTCTCGTAATCCCACAGCAGTTGCCGATTTGCTGTCCAGAGCAGTCGCAGGTCGACCTTCCATGTCCACAACAATGACGAATTTGACACCCGTGTTGGTCAACCAGCCGTACATGGCCAGCCTCTCATCAACAGCTTGAAGAAGTCCAAAATCTTGATCTGCCGTCTTGTGGGGCAGACGAGCTTCGAAGATGTCCAGACATGACGACAAGAGGAACTGGAACTCCAGTGGCGCTCGTTCTTCTGCTGGAAAGAGTGATATGTGTAGCGGGTTATTCTGTACCAACGGTAAGCTTTAGACAACTGTATATACTACAGATAATGTACTTACGTGCTTGCCGATGACGCCTATACAAGCGATGGATGGGACCCTGCCAGTCATTATAAAGGGCTTGTGACAGCGTAATCGCGATGGCGTATAACTAAGGTATTGTAGTTGATTGTAGCCCGGATAGCTTCGCCTACGAGTTGAAGATCACGGGATCTGGACAGGGCTCGCAATGTGTCTGGAGAAGAGGTGCCGATGCAGTCCGAAAGGGTGATGGTGGAGGAGGATGGCTCCTTCCAATCAAGTTGCTTGAAATTCGGCTACTAATCGAAGGCGACGCCAAGGCTTTGAAGCACCTACCTCATCGACTGCAATCGCGACGTTCACCACCGCCACCTCGCTGCATATCCTCTCCACTCCTTCCTCGGACGCTTTTCTTTTGTGTTGGTCGCCAAAATGCTGTCGACAACCAGGTCTGCGGCCTCAATGGCTCTGCGAGGTTGGTCGCCGCCGCTGCAAAACCTGGCTCGACCCCGGCTAACATTATGAACAGCCAGACCAGCAACCGCGCTGCTGCCATTCCGCGCCGGAAGCGCTGCCTTCCTCTCCTCGAGCTCTTCCAACAAGGCTACGACTATGAAGTCGCCCGCCATCATTCCTGGCAACCCCGGAACGCCGCCGCCGATGAAGCAAGCGCGACGAGAGGTGCCATTGCCGAGCCAGGAGGGCAAGAAGGGTGCTATGCAATATGCGCTGTATGTCAGATCCCCTTGAAAGTCTCGAAGAATGGGCCCGGACACCTGGGGGGATACGGTAGAGATGGCTTCGGGCTAACACGCTGTGGCAGGACAACGCTCGACCAAGTAGCCAACTGGGCGCGTCAGAGCTCCCTCTGGCCCATGACCTTCGGTCTTGCATGCTGCGCCGTCGAGATGATGCACTTGTCGGCCCCGCGGTACGATCAGGATCGTCTCGGCATCATTTTCCGTGCCTCGCCCCGACAGTCGGACGTCATGATCGTGGCAGGAACCCTCACCAACAAGATGGCACCGGCGCTGCGACAAGTATACGATCAGATGCCCGACCCGCGATGGGTCATCTCTATGGGTAGCTGCGCGAACGGTGGCGGATACTACCATTACAGCTACTCGGTTACAAGAGGATGCGACAGGATTGTGCCCGTGGATATCTATGTCCCTGGCTGCCCGCCTACGGCAGAGGCGCTGATGTACGGTATCTTCCAGTTGCAGAAGAAGATGAGGCATACCAAGATCACAAGGATGTGGTACAGGAAGTAGACGACTTTATTATTTAGCGTATCATATCAGGCGGTCGTTATCACTGCGAATTTTAGAGGACGAGAATCCTCATGTATAAATTCCATCTTTACATGCAAAACCTACACGTATGCTTCTCTATATGCGTGCACGAAACTGGACCCTTATTCTGTTTGCTCACCGAGGCCGAACATCTTTGTGGAATTTTTCCATGCCCTTTAATTTCATCAGCGTCATTTCAACAGTCTTCCAAAATTGCAAACTTACGCATCGCATACTTCTTCTACAGTGATATCCTTTATCCTTGCAATCGCATATGCGACGTGAGGTATCGTGGCAGACTCATTGCGTCCTTTGACCATGAGTCCCTTGGAAAACTTCTCCTTCTTCACAGCCTTGGGTAGGGGAGGGGCATCCTTAAGGAACTTGGCTGATGCATGACTGGGACGCATTTCGCACTACATCCAAATCAGTTAAGGTAGCGATGTATGCTAGCGAGTAGAGGGCTCACCCAAGGGCCGTCTGTCTCGATCTGCATGCGTTCGAGCGGTATCTGTTTGACGACTTCGATGTTCTCGTCCGCTGCACAAGAATATTAGCTTAGACATGCACTCAAGCTGGGAGAGTGGAAGCGCACTCTTCATGCTACACCCATTAACACCAATATCGAATCCCAACGCCACCAGTCTTTGCATCTCCTCGACTGTCCCAGTGAAGCTATGCACAAGTCCTCTCTTCGGCAGCTGCTGAAGCTTCGCACCTAGTAGCCTCTCGAAGTCCTACGATTGTAAGAGAACAAAGTCAGTGAAAACTTTACGTGCATTGTGACATGGAATAACCTACCTCGCTTGCAGCTCTCGAATGTAAAAACAGCGGTAGCTGCACTTCCACAGCAATCCCCAGCTGCGCTTCGAAGAACTTGAGCTGCTGATCCTTCGGCGTCAAGAACAATCGATCGTAATCCAAGCCGATTTCGCCGAAGGCTACTACGTGACCTGCTTCCTTAGCCTCCAACGTTAAAGTTTTCAGGGCTGAGAGCAAGGCGGAAGGACCACCAGGGTGCGTGTCGAATTGCTTTGCTGAGCAAGGATGCACACCGACGGTGGCATAGCATAAGCCTGAATGCGCTTTCGCTATCTCGATGGCGTGTCTGGATTCTTCCAGATCGGATCCAGTGACCATAAATTTCTTGCATCCTGCATCTAGGGCGCGTTGGATGACGTCTTCAAAGTCATTCTCATGCCGTTGAGAGCCGTGATATTCTCCTCTGAACATGGGGTCTGTGAAGTTGATGCCGATCTAAAAATGGTCAGAAGGTGGTGGTATTGCTGAAGATGGAATCCGGACCAACATCGACGTATCTTAGTTTAGAGGCTTCAGAAGACATGGTGATAAAGCGTTTGGTCCAACTTGGAGGGTTTGTGTTTTGGTCTAGTATAAATATGAGTAATTGACAGATACCAAAGAGCACGGCAGTGACGCACTTGCAAAATTGCTCAGATGCTTGCTCACGGGACCTTGCGAGCTTAGAAGAGAGGATTGCCGGTGCAAAGAGACTAAGTGACGCGAACTCAGAGCTCTAACTGAACTCAGGGACATTGATGTCACAGATGGTTGAAGATGAATGTCTTCGAGCTGGTCGAAGTTGCCAGAAGTATTCATGACCAAGCTACTTTGAGGCTAGTGCGAAAGCTGGACTGCAGCTCTTAGGTTGACCCTAAACGAACCACGACTCCAACTCGCCTTAACTTGGCCTACAGGCGCAAACTGATTTGGGTTTACTTTAACAGATTGATGATATTGATTTGAAATATGTCGCTGGAAAATACCTGGCATCTTCGTCGCGTCGCCGACAATGCCTCTAAGGCTTGCTGGATCTGCTACAAACCAACGACGAGCGTTCTGATCACGCCTAACAACAAGGTAAGACGGCAGACCCGGCAAGTCACAGCATTAGGCTGAGGTATCTACAGGACTTCTTCTACATATGCGTCGGTCACTTGTCCGATCGGGGATTTTGTCAGGCTGATGCAGACGAAGCGGCAGCCATTGCTGCGCAGAAGAAGAAAGAGGAGCTAGACCGCGAGATTGAAGCAGTAAAGAAAGAGTACGACGAGAAGCAGAAACTAAAGCGTGAGAAACGCAAAGGAAAGGACAAGGACAAAGACAAGGAGACGAAGAGCAAAGAAGATGACGAGGATAAGCAAGAAGAGAAAGCCAAGGACGACAAAGTATACAGAACTCTATCAAGCTTTTTTACTCCATGTTAACATCGGTACTAGATCAAAGAACTGTCAAAGTCCAAGGAGGTATCCCAGAATGACCTTGCGCCGCGCATATACCATCTCAATAAGTAAGTCAAGCTGTGAACGTTTTAACATCAAGCCGGTAAGATGCTATGCAGATGCTTACGATGTTTCTCAGGAACTTTTATCAGATGCGGTTGGATAAATTGCGCAACGCTGAAATTGCTAAACGCAATCGCGAAAGGCTGAACAATCCTGCGAACTTCCCATCTGTCCCCAGCGGCAATCCTTGAGCTCATGAGACCTCTTCATTGTTATCCACTCTGTTGACTTCAATCGTTGCACATTATATTTGTCCCCCGTCCGGGGCTTATTCTTCATTCGCCATTCATGAGCGGGGAGGAAAGCTTGGCGAATGATTCGCAAACGATGACCGGCTTACTATAGCTAGCCATAGATCCTAACACAGATGATGCAGTCAGCAGTTAGCGGCCGGTCACCCACCATGCTTATCGAATGGTATCACCATATTGCTCTGTTTTTAGACATGGTCGGACCTTCGGCTCCCCGGGTGCCCGTTGATAGAGTCGCTACGCCAATGGTGTCGCTCGAGTAAGAGTCGTTAATTATAATGAGCACATCAGTACTTCGATAGATTGAAGTCAAGCCCCGTCTTCAGTCTCAGCGCTTCTACAACTCGCTAATTGGTGGCCTAACAAATAGGAGTACATCCTACGTCTATCATAGGCCTTCTTAACGCGCTGCTGCACTGCCAGCATTGTTTCCGTCGTAAAATCTCACGATCAGCGCGAGCTGCGCCGTTACTCAAAATTGACAAGCGTGTTAACTTGGCTGCAGGCTCCAACCTGTTCTTGACCCCACACTTGAAGATGCATAGCGGTACGAAGAATCAGTCACAGCTCTCGAGCCATGGAACGACGATGCCGCCCTAGCATGCACGCATTGACACGCATTGCCGCTGTATTCTACAAACGGCAGTAGCATGTCGCTATCGGTCATGATCCCCTCAGTGGCCAGCACGTCACACTTCTCACCGCCCCTCAGTAATGCAACTCTCTGCAGGTATGCCTGTATGACGATAATGGGCGAACGGCTTAAAGATCAGCAAACATTCCCCGCTGGTGGAAAGACACCTGCAACATTGTACAGGGAAGGGTGCACAGATTGAGGCCTGACATGGGCAATCGTCCCGGACCAGTACCAGAGCTTCATAGCTAATGATCCTCGCATGATCGAGTGGGGTCTGCATGTTAAAACGCTCTTCTACTTGTTGATTTCACTCTGCTTTCCGATCATGATGGGGCAATATTGCATTGGTCGGAACACTTAGTTGTAGGAGCACAACTTCTCCGATCACGCGTCCTTCGTGGATAGGTGTGACTCAAGCAACCGGCACTGCGTCAAAAAAATCGAATTACGCGAAGATCACAGGTTTAGGAAGAAGTCTCCAGGTGTTTATGTGTACCATATATGCGGTATTGTTACATAACTGATATTCGACATATCCTAGCAAGATACCACATTAGGCGACTGTATCGGCTCCTCAGTCAGTTACGCGAGTAAGGTTAGTCTGCTTCGATATATTCCAATTCCAAATAATGACCGGAGAGACATGTTGCACGTACCATTGGATTTCCGAGGTATAGTTCGCCTTGTTATCTGTCAGCCTTGCGACAGAGCCTCATCAGATCCACTTCGAAACAACGGCAGGTCATCTTGCCGGATAGTTTAGATCCGGAGTGCTGATGGTATTCTTGGCGAATGAGGGCAATTAGACAAAGGAGAACTGGATGTTTGTTTTCCTGAACTTAACTGTAAGCAGTTACCCCCTCTGCGTCGTTTGATATAGCATCAGCAACCTGCGACTCTCGAGCACCTTCATCTCGCTACGAGAACATCATACCGTACCTGGGACCTCATATATCGGCTAGCAAAAGCGGTCCATACCTATGGCCTACAACTATCTCGCTACTTGCTTAGTCTGCCATATACGGTCGAGATATGTCATGGCTAGGCGCATCGTTTACCATATGGAGTTAATTAAAGGAGCACCAAGCATCTTCTGTGACATATCTTCAAGGTCTGCATAGGGCAATTACGTTCTATAGCCCACAATTCTCGGAGTCGCCGTGTCCCCACTATATACCCGTCCCGCTTGTCTCCATTGGAAGTCATTGCAGGGCCACTTCCGAGGCCACATCCGAAACATCGTCAGCATGTATGACTAGCGCATATCTTTACTGGTATTGACTTTTCGACAAGATCATAACAGTGGACTGACGGAGCAGTGTCAATGAAACACGATACACAATTCGGCCGGACCAATCGTAGACCATACCATACACCAATTCACTGCAACAGCATGCGCACGGCCCAGATCTTCGTTCAATCAAACATAGCTAGGTAACTTGACATGTTATTCTAGCTAGCCTACACATTATCATTTCCAGAAATTCCTTGGACCCACAATTAGTCCTCCGCTTAACAGAGCCGCAGCCTACTTCTTGCACGCAATCCACACCATCGTTAGCCTATCTGGCAGATCCGATACACGGAAGTTCACGAAATCGACAATCACCGTAGCTTAGTTATAATATCCGCTTTCGCTAAGACAGTTTCAACAAGAACAGGGCTAATTGAAGATCCAAGCTAGCGGACAATTTGGAGATCTCAGGGGTCCATTGTGCAACGATGACTAGTACTATATCTGCATTTTCCCAATCCGGGCATACGTTATTGGAATGCGCAGATTTTTGAAGCATCAAACTCAACGGCAGCCAGCATCAAAGCTATGACATGACGACAGAGACGAAGGATCTTCCACCAATGGGTCCATGCACTACAGTGTTTCCACTTTGCCTATATGGATGACACGACGCAAAACTCAAGTAATATCGGCGATGGAAACCGAAACCGAAGCCGCTTGGCAGAATCCACAATGGCTTACCTCGCGCTTATTCGAAGCGAGGCAGTTGAAACAAGCGCAAACGCTCTTCTTGGGTTACACGTGCTGCCGAGGAGACAAGGTTGAAGTGTAGGATCATGATCTTCCCGCTGCCGTACTCAAGTTTTGATGACGTTTAGAATCTCCCAATACTGCCTATCCAAGACGGGAATCCATCCGCACAAGTGTCGAATCCCGTTACTTGTCGTTATCAAGAAGACCAGTCGTTTGACGTTCGCATCATCGCAATCATCAATTTCGCCATACTATCTTAACCATTGTCTCACATAGTATAGACATCTATCTAATCATCCAGACACATAGTTCACCCACTCACACCGGTCCCGCAGTGGTCGGCGATTACTTTTCCTTAGCGCTCACAACTCCACTCCCGCCATAACGAACGTGTAAGGAGAAAAAAGCCCAGGATCTGAAACGGCGGGAGGGGGGCGTGAGCAAAGCGGGTCATCACCCACCCCACATTTACCAAAACAGAATAATACGAAGACTTATCCGATTGTCACTCAGTGCTATGATAAGTTAAGGCCCGTGTTGCCCTTGCGGCTGCGGGAAGGGCAAAAGAGACAAGGGCTCAGGCGTCGCGTAGGTAGCCCTAGAAGGGAAAAGTCTGACATCAGCGCTAGTAGGTAGGTGTTGCGTTTACCGTTCGGTGGCTTTCGCTCGCTCACCATGTGCTCACTTCTACTGACTGCAAGCGGAGACGAGCCACGAGGCAAGGCAACGCGAGCAGGATTCGGGAGGGCGCGGTTAGTTTGGCGGGACTACTGGTAATCTGTCTTAGGCAGGACGTACTATACTACTGTATATACTTTGCCAAGAATGGCATTAGCTCGTTGTACTGTACATTGATGATGATGATGGTGCTTGTTTTGCTTCTCGCTTAACGTTGCTTCGGATGGATAAGCGCGGTGTTGTCATCATAAGTGCTTCTCTTGCCGCCGTTTGAGTGTTTGTGTCATAGTGAATTTGTTGATGAATATCACTATGCGTAGGCATGGTCAAGAATGAGTCGCTGGAAATGGAAGGGCGATGTACTAGCTCGTTGCCCAACACTTTACATTCGTGGGTGTTCAAGTGAGGACTCATCTACTTGATGATAGTGAATGAGATACAAATTCGAAACCACGACGCGAATAGAGCAAGGAGTGCGCAAAGAAGCATCTCTAAAACACCATGGGGTTAATAGTCGCTTATATCAAGCAGGATCCTCGTCCAACGAAGTCAAGGCTGCTCATTCCTAACGGTCCAGACTGCTCTTCTGCTCGGCTCATGCACATGCACAAGATGCATCAGCACCCGCTTCCGCTTCATGGCTTTGACATGCCCATGACGGGAGAGGCATGTTACCCCAGCTTTATCTCAACGCATGTCGTTTCCAATTCTGAAAGGACCTATAGTATCCCATGTCCATTCAATGTTGCTGCGAAACGAGGTTTGCCATGCCATCGTACATACATGCTGACGGCGCACGTGTAATTTCCCCCCACGCTGGACCGGGTCGGAACCGACAGGTACCTAGATAATGAGATGGTAATAGCCGGGCACTCGATTGCTAACAGATACTGCGCGGGGAAGCTGGCGAGTAATGTAAGCGGATGTAGCTGCTCTAATTAGTGAACATGTTTCAGCTTCGTGTTGAGGCGGAGCTGGATATCATATTGAGGCTTGGGTGGTGGAGCTGAAAGCTGAGTGTTTCATAAGGCTGGAGGGTGACTGGCAGCCAGAGCATGGCTAGGCAGTATGCAGCTAATGATCATGTAGGATTAAGGTCGTGAGTTATACGAGTATCAAGTTTGCTTGAGGCATCTTGATGCGACTAGGGCTACAGCGATGTTGATTCCATGCGTTCGGACGCTGACGTTACATTGGAACATATGATAAATGGACCCGTAGAGGCGATTGAACATTGTTGGTATGTATTAGATAGCGTACTTCATGTACGATAGCGAACAGGCGCTGAGATCCTGCCCTGCGGAACTCCCAGAGAACGTGAAATGAACCCTGCCGTGCCCGTCTAAACGACGCCGGCTGGTTCGAGAACACCCACGCAATGCATCAAACCCTCGTTGATTGGCGTCAGAATTTTCTGAGCCTCGAAATGAAACGTTTCATGCGCAATGAGAAGCCTTCATCAATGTTCGTTATGCCGAGAAAGAAAAACTCGGCCGAGATTTGAATATTGTATAAACCCGGAAACTTTTCCGTATGAGAAAATAGTCGAATACCAATCCGTGCAAAAGTGGGAGCAAGTCCGCACAAGTTATAGAAAGATCCCTAGTAAAGAGGGTGCTAGCCCCAGGTCACAGAAATGGTAATCTTGTGAGAAGTCGACGATATTAGCGCCGATCCCTCAATGAGATGCTGCACTCGGCCGTGTATCTCATCTCCAGTAATTTCAAGATTCGTCATGTACTTCGTTAATAACACCCGGTTTGGGTGCGAGAGGCCCACTCGAGGGACCGGATATGGAACTTATCGAGCCAACACGCTCTTGGGGCGGCGGCTCGTCTCTCATACATGCGTTTTCCAGCATGTTTGTCCACTTGCCGCTTGTGCCAGCATGACTGTGCTTCAAGTGTTGTCGAAAGTGGTCTGCACGGAAGAATTTCTTGGCCTGGTTGCATTCACCGAATTTGTGAACATGGTTCAGATGTTCTGACCGTGCATCCCAGTCTGCGGGATTAGGAAATTCTTCCCCACAATAGCCGCAGTTGTCCGCCGCTGCTGGGCGTGTTGGCGAAGGGTGGAATGCTGCATGAACGCCCGCAAGTGACGCGCATGACCATGAATGCCGGCGCAGATGCAGTGAGTTTTGATGGCGCTCAGCTTCGTTCTTGTTTTTGAAACGGTTTGGACAATATTGACAGATGTACTGTTTTTCTAGTTCGTGTAGCCTTATCCGATAAATGAGCTCATGTTCGCTAAAATTGAAAGGTGGGCGGATTAAATGGCGGTGGGGAAGCTCGGACGTCACTTACCGCAATTCCTCCTCACTATCAAATTTCTTGGGTTTCTTGGGACAGCATTCACAGATGTAAGCACCTGGGATGCGACTCGCTATCGAGTTTTGTCGTGAATGCAGCAGACCTTCTGTAGACATCTTGCGTAGTTGCGAGTGTTCAGTCTCTGAAAAGCCTCGTTGATGCTGTGGTCGTGATAAAGAACCGCGGGGACTAGGATCCAGTGACCTGTTAGCTGCATATGGAGAGACAGGGCTCAATTCCGTTTCGCCCGAAGCCGACAACGCATTGGGCGACAGCCGCTGATCTCCGCCATAACTTGTCATGCTACTTGCGGCGGTAGAAAATCCATAGGAGGAACTGATAGAACCAGTATGTTGTCCCACGGACCCAGTGGACGATAACGATCCTGGAGTGCCCTGGAAGCGTGAAGCGTTGCAATTTCGGTTGACAAGCATCTGCGCCGAGCGGCGGTGATACAAATCAGTGCGACCACTGGTGGTGGGACGATCTTCACGTGCGGCTTCCGAGGGAGGCGATGAGGCGCGCCGTTTCAGGCCACCCTTTGAGCCCAAGTGATAATCCTCTGACTCGGCGGGGCTGCGATCGTTGATGTTCAGTTCGCGTATGCCATTCTCTTCCATGCCAAAGTCGGGGTCGGAGAATATGCTGTGGTCGTAACTGCCGCGATGCTGAGGCTGAGTTTCGTCCAGAGGTCCTGGAGTGGAAATGCTGCCAAATCGTCCCCTGTGCGACTCCACCGAGCCTGAGTCGAAAAGCGGACTACGAAAGCCGTTGTAGCTAGGTGAAACGGCACCAGATGGGGGCCACTTAGGTGCAGGAGAGTCTAGCGAGGAATATAATCGGTCAGGTACAGACAATGGCTTCAACTGGCCATTGAGCTTGTGCAGTGAGGCGTGCGTATCTGTGGCGGGGTCTTGGGCGCTACTGGAGAGTGGCGGCGCAGTAGTCCTCGTGGGCGTGTTGGGGCCGCCTATCTTGGAGAGCAATTGCTTGTCGTATGCATGCGATGAATTCTGAAGCGCCTTTTGGCCAAGCTGTCGCTCGCTCGTGAATCTACGTTTCAAAGTCAGAGTTAGTCAATGCCTCCATGAATTGCTAAAGCAGTTAAGCTTTGCTGGAACAAATTCCGACGTGAATGCTCGAGACACGGGAACTAGGGAAGACCCAAGTGGCTTGCCTCGTGCTAGAGTGCTCAACTTGTATGCCGGCAGAAATATCCAACATGAGACTTGAAAGCAGCGCCTGTGGTTCAGAGAGAGAGAGAGAGAGAGAGAGAGAGAGAGTTCTTACCTGTGGTTCCCCAGCGACGGTCGAGATTTGGTGCTGCGGTCCTCGTCACTATAGTGTTCCTCAGAGCTCATGTCGTCGGGAAACCTCGAGACGGACGGGTCGTGGCCATTATTCTTGAAAATGTAGTCGGCCGATGATTCCCGGGGACATGGCTGGCTGCTAGAGGCACCATACAAGCTCGAGCCAGGTCTTACGGTCGCGAGCCGGTTCCCGCCAAAGCCATTGTCCCTTGAGTTGTTTCTGTGTCCCCATTGCCAACCAGGGTCCTCGCCATTGCTCAGGTCGATGTGACGTGGAGGAGGCAAGGGCGGTGGGACCTCTTCGCGTGCTCTCGGAATAGCCATCGCCACTGCCGAGCTAGGAATTGAGGGTCGGCGGTGGTGTGGCAGTGGGTAGCGGTGGGACTCATATACCCGGATGCTCGGGGTTGAGCTCGCAGACGACATGGTCATGCCAGTGGGAGACGACGTCGCCAGGGGGCCGCCACTGACGAGCAGCTGAAGCGTGCCCTCGCAGCCCACGAGTGCCGCACCTGTGGCGAGTGCAACGAGCAGAAAGCGTGGTGATGGTCCGCGACTGGATAGCGTACGCGAGCACGGCCTAAATTTAGGGAGTTAGCCGGACACAGGACACGGAATGGCCGAAACAGGCAGGGACGCTGCCGGCAGGGCGTGCAGACTCCAGCTGCATCGTCGAGGGAGTGCGTACTAATAGCGTGCGGCTCGCCGCTATGCAATGGCGTCCCCAGGCGCGGCGTTGCGGCTGCTCGACGGCGAGGCTGGCGAAATAATGGCGGCCAGTTAACGCGGGGGCGGTTTCGTAGGGCTGAAGCCTCAAGCGCTAGTAAGACCCTCCAAACCGGTGCTCTGCTCCTCTTGTGCTAGCTGAGCAGAGGAAGGCCAGCACCGCCACGCGCAATAAGAATGCTGAAGGTTCCTGCCGCCCAAAGCGAATGCTCGCGGCTGGCTCCCGTAGTGTGAATGATGCTCAGGTCGAACGGCGCACTGTTCATGGTACCACCGCAGCCCTCAGTCTGTAGCAGAGCAGCACCGGGCGGGAATGCTGCGGGTCCCTAGCGTTGCGCAGGAAGGGCAGAAGGCGAATGGAGCGAGAAAAGGGAGAAGACGGGCCCCTGTGCAGTCATCCGGCAGTCCTGGGCAGAGAAACCGCTGGCGAAGGAGAGGCACCGCTGGACAATCGTAGCAGCAGTGGACAGAAGAATCAGACACGCCCTCCACGGGGACCGCCTCAGCATTAAGCACGACGCTCTGCCTGTGCTCTCCATGTCCGTGATTGGCGCTGCCCGGCCTTTACTAGCACCGAGCCATAGTGTAGTGGAGCCCGCAGGGGTGCCTCTCGTCTGCAGCCCTTCCTCGTACTCGACACACCAGCGAACCATGCCCCTGGGGCTTGGGGGGATATGGAGAGAGCAGGCGAGCATCTTCTCGTCCGAAGCCGCTCCGCCACGCTGCCTCGTGCATAGGGCTTGCGTCTAGTCTCTCCCTTGCCGTCGCCGTGCTGGCCCATGAGCACTTGCACTCTCGACTCGCGTCTTGCTGCCAGAACATAAATAAATTGCTCACGACGGCACAAGCAGAAGCATTCCCGGGAGCGTGGGACGAGCTCACTCAGACCAACAGCCTTGGCCACAGTAATCAATCGCTGGATTGGCGCCGTCCGCCCGTTGTCGATAATTACGCAAAGCAAGGTCGATCGTCGAGACGTCAGGCTGAGCGTAACGGTGAGATAGGGCCAGTGCCGACGGCGTGGACACTGAGCACCGGCGCTGGCTGATGAGCGTGCTGCACGCTTGTCCTGCACCTCTCCGCACACGGCACAAGCGTCAGATTGAATAGTGTAAGGTTAGACTCGAACGCGGGTAACGGGAGGGTCCAAACCGGCAGGGTGTTCGAACGAAGCAAAAGCCCTCTCAGCCCTACCAGCCAATTTCAACCACTTTCTCGGCTGGCCAAGTCATGGCACCCACGCGCCCCCAGACGTCCCTTGCGGACATTGATCACCGTTTGGCCCAGTTGCGTACTGCTCTTGATAGCTCATGCAGCCCCTCGCCGTGTTGATCTGTTGATCGGTCTGCGCGCAGGAGACATGCACAGAGATTGCGTCCGCGCCAGGGAATCTCACGGCGGGTCACAGCGATCAAATCGTATGCACAGCGGGGTGTACAGAACTATGCAGTGCAGTATCTCCGGTGGCTGACACGACACGACATGGCACGATGGTCTGGGAATTGGCATTCCGTTGTCCTCCCTCCAGGCGTATTCCTGGCACAGACGTGGTACAAGCTTGGAACGATACCCTCCGCTTGGTCACCCATCCCCATCGGCTTCTTCTTCTGGAATATCGCATATCCATTCCTGTAGACGTGATTATTTGGAGGTAACTCGGTTGCCCTGGGGTATTTCATGCTGTCATGGCGGCTACATGCAGACGGCACAAGCGCCTATCTGGTCCCATGGTAGACGTTTCGACCAAAGTTGCCCTGAGGAGCGCGCGCGGTTCGAGTGCTCATAGTATGAGAAATCCATATCTAGCCGTCATGGGTGTCGTTGCAGGTACGCCATCTTCCGTAAAGCCGCCGAGGTTGATTACAGGGTCACCGTGGTTATCGTGTTAGCCTTACAGTTCACGATTCCAAGCCCGGGCCCACTCGTCTGGCCGTTGCTGCCTGTCTGTCATGATTCCTTCCAAGTAAGAAACACTGTGATGATGGCAAGTGATGACTGAGTATTACTTTACTACCTTTGCACGCTATATTCAATAAATCCTGTGATTATCGTGGGACAGACAATGTTGCGATTCTTGCCTTCGGCCAGAAATAGCGAGGACGATCGTCATATTCCCCGTAAGGCTGTGCTGGCGCCTCGTCCCGCACTCGGCGAAGCGCATCATTCAGGGAGCACACCTCGGGCTTCAGCCAGGGCGCGAGAACGACGGTTGCCATTTCGCTTTCCAAACTGCCGAACCCAAGCTTCTAAATGCTTACTTCGACCCTCTGGTCCTGGTTCGCACTGTCCCAAGATAGTCACACAGCCGCTTACCTGACCATTTACGACTCGCAAGTTTGGGCAGGCACACGCTATTGAGAAGCCTCGGTGAAAATTCGAGAGCCTCATTCGCACCAGCACCGCAACACCTTGCGCGTCCTCTCAATCACCCTCCACTTCATCTCCGACCCCCGATTCACGCCTATCCTAGGACCACTTTTTCTTGGTAACCATGTCCCTCATCGATAGAGTGCCAGGGGACTTGAATCTGTACATTGGTGGGTACGTAACACCGACTATCGTTTCGAAAGACTCCATAGCTCTCCAGCCGGCGCTATTGGACTACGGCCTGACAATTCTCACGTAGCATGTTCACACTGCGACGGCGTGAAGCACTCAAGCAAGCCAACATCACGCACGTCCTGTCAGTTCTGCGCGCACCACTCGATCAAGATCTCTTCAGCCCCTTCAAGCACATGGTTGTTGAGGTCGACGATGTCGATGACGAAAACCTATTGGAGCACTTCCCTGCCACCAATCGCTTCATACAGGAAGGACTTGATGGAGGTGGCGGAGTCTTGGTCCACTGGTAAGTTAACATCCTAGTCGAGCTGAGGCGTGCATATCCAACCTTGGATCGTCACCAACGACTGCCTTCCTTGGCAACTTTGCCATCTTCAAAGGAGACGATGGCTTCCATGCCTTGTCCACTGCACTGCGCTGCAGACAGTCATGTCCTGCCTTCCACGCGTCTTGCATCAGTCCATCGCAGAGTTTTCCTGTCCTTCGCACCTGCCACATTTTGCAAACTTTTCCCGATACACACCGCTCCCTCGCCACTCCATTTCCCCTTAGCCACTCGTGTCAGTATGCCAACCAGAACCATTTCTCTAGTGCTATGGGCAAATCGCGATCAGCTACTGTCGTCATCGCTTATTTGATGCAAGAGCACAACATCAGCCCGTTGGAAGCATTATCGCATCTACGGCAGGCGCGATCCATCTGCGAGCCAAACGAAGGCTTCATGAAGCAACTGGAACTATACGGTGAGATGCAAACTCCCGAGAACGTTGAGGAAACTCCAGCCTATCAACGCTGGGTCTATCAACGAGAGATCGAGCTGAGCCGCGCGTGCGGCCAAGCTCCAGAGGCAGACAAGATACGGTTCGAAGACGAGCATGTCACTGATCAGACGTCTGGTTTCGAGTTGAGATGCCGTAAATGCAGGTGAGTGGAGCCGGTTGGAAGGGTTTTCATGTCACTCTACAGTCTCTTGCCGCCGTCATTGCTCAGCGCTTACAAGCTCACAGACGGGCACTGGTAACATCGCAATATCTTGTCTCGCACAAGCCACCCTCGACACTCGATGAGCAGAGCGCAGAAGCGCCTTCAGTTGCTCCATCGCAGAATTGCGCCCACTATTTCCTGGATCCCTTGTCATGGATGCGTCCCGAGCTTGAACAAGGTAAGCTGGACGGACGCCTCGAATGCCCGAAGTGCCATACCAACGTAGGCAAGTACGCCTGGCAAGGGATGCAGTGCAGCTGTGGAGAATGGGTTGTCCCCGGGATCAGCCTTTCCAAAGGACGAATCGACGAAGCGAGAAAGGCTACTGTTGGGATACGCCGTCCTCCAGGCGCATCAATTCCGCCTCCGCCGGGTGGAAGTCATCCACGGCAGAACCTATGAGAGATTGCTAAAATGACCGATGAGCGTTTCAGCTCATCAGGTTTACGATCGTTTCGCCCTTAATGATGACCCTGGGTCTGTGGTATTCCATCAAAGACTGAAGATAGGCAAACGTCCGTCCGTTTTGGTCCTGACGTGCCCCGAAGTCGATATTCACACGGTCTTCTTCTAGACAGCAGGTTAGGCTCATCTTTAAGCGGGCGAGAATGAAACCTTGCGGCTTCCTCCAAAAGTCTCAAATATCAACAGGACTTCGGCTCCAATGTGCCAATTGCAGTCGATTGACGCACAGCTCGGCGATGTGACCGAATACAGCCCGATATGCGTTTACTGCACACCAATGGAACCAAGTATTCCGAATGCAACATATCCAATCGATCAGTCACACCGTGCGATTCTAGTCCAATTAAAACACCATCATCCCTTGAACCCGCAGGTCTATTCAAACAAAGTTCAACGTGAGCCACTGACAGTTGCTGCTCTAATTCCGACCAAGATCTCCAGGTTAACCTGGGAAGTTATCATCGATACCCAATGCCTGATTGAATACTACAGACTATGGATCCTCATTGTGTCTCAAGCGCTGGCCAGGAGTCAATGCGCAAAGGAAGATACTATCTAGCAATAACCTCTTCGAATAACGGTTGAAGTCCATGCACCGGAACAGAAGGCCATAGCTTGATGCAACCATAGATTTCTTTGCTTGTTTCTGTTGCAATGGGGAGGTATGTCATATGGTGTACGAGCCGTCTTTGCTTACTCAACCCCTTTGGATCCGTATCTGAAACTCGCTCGCCACGCCAATCAAACATATGTGGATTAACTGGTCGACAATGCGAGCGGCTGATAGCATGTATTACGATGCTACATAAAACATTTCTCGTGTCTATGGTCCAGACAGGCTGCGTTCGTATTGGTAATACCTCAGTCATTCAACTCGGACCCATTATGGCAACACATACTCCTGTTGAGCATGACTCAGAACTCGAGCTACATGTACGCATGATTTGGAATATAGATCCCGTACCATGTTTCAGGCGACAGCATACTCGAGCGCAAACTAGTTGTAGTATGAACCGAACCCGTCTAAGCCTCCTAGGTACGACGTTGTAGTAGCAATCCCCCATTCCAGAACGTCAGCCCTAACGGAGACTATACGTCTAATCTCCTTTTTACGTCCGTAAGAAACGTGCTTCGGAAGTTATCCCGACAAAACCGGATGCTACGGCTCCCTAGGAACGCGGTTCAGACATGTTAGGCGGACTTCGTGTAGTCCGAAGTTTTACGACTAAGACCCAGTTTAGCCCTAGGGCATTACAATTTCAAAAGAAACGGCCCCGAGACGAAGTTTTGTGGATTATCAACTGCTACTAGCCCTTAAAATGGGGGGTTTGTAGACTACTTGGTTAGTTCGACGGTTGGATGGAGGCAATCCTTCAGGAACACCGACCGACCAGGCTTTGCCCGTAAGGGTTATATCCCCGACTTTTATTATCTCGGTCTCGCTTTACTGGGATCGGTGATTCCCGAGCACATCCCCATTTTTCATGTCCACGACATCTCTTGTTGAAGTTTCAAGATTGTGCAAATGTGTGGAGACTGGGAATTATCGATTGTTTTTTTTCTGATCATCGTGATAACCGTGTAACGGATCCAGAAAGGTGTGCTATTCTGACCCATCGGTGAAATGACTATCATCTGGAACACAACAGTGGTCAAAGCAGATTTGAAGTTGAAGTTATCGATGGTGATTCTGTACTTGATTCAGAGACAATCTGTATATGCTAACACCAAAAACCCAATCCGTTCTGCCGTGATCATGATATTGCTAAGTCCATGCCGTTTGCAAAGAATGCCCAATGCCCCAAGTCCGCCGAACGCCATGCAGAATGTCGAGTTGATGGAAGGATTTAGAAGAACGGCCAAAAAATGAGAACGTTCGAAAAGAGAAAAGGCTAAAAGGCGAACAGAATATCGTTTATCCAAAACGACATGTTTACTGGGGATTCGAAATGAGTGGCCAGACCCCTTACAACGACGAGTTCGACCCAGCAGCTTCACTCTCGATGCTCGATGATCTGGTCAACTCCTCACCCTCTACACCCAAAGTATCCATCTCTTCCGCAATCTCCTCGTACCACTTGCCGTGAGACTTGCGATCTACCTCGCCAAGTTTGCCCAGTTGCTCGCAAATCTCGCTGACCTGGGAGACGAACTCTGGCAAGCCGGTCGTGGCGAGGCCCTCGGTCGCTGTGCTGGCTGCCTTAACACGCTCGCCGGAGCTGCTAGCCGAGACGCGGTTGAAAATGTGCGTTTTGAGGCGCTGGAAAAGGACTTTCAGGACGGGGTCGGACAGCTTGCCGGACTCAGCTTGGGTCAATAGGCGCGTGACTGTGGAAGAAAGCTGGGCCCGTGTCGAAGGAGGCATGTTGTGCGATGACTCCAACAGCGAGGATATCTTAGCTGGCGTTGCAGGATCCTTGAGGTATCCGTCCTTTAGCACTAACCACATCTTGTTCGCCTCAGGTTTCCATTGCGACCGCACGTCGCGCTTGAGAAGGTTCTTGGCTGTGAGGAGAATGCCGCCAATGGTGGTGATGCGCAGAGCGTCCTCGCGGATGCGAGAGATACGCGCGCGATCGAGCTCAAGCGTCTCTGGTAATTCGGAGTCTCTGAGCGGGGGCGTGGCGATCGCGAGGTCGACCAGCCCACGGGCATAGATCTTGTGTGCAGTGGGCCGGTTCATAGGATTCGCCTGACTCCATGGATCTCGTCGGTCAGCTTCAGTGTGCATATTGACAGCTGCGCTTCGCCACCATCTGCGTGTTCGATCCAAGGTGATCTTGCCTTCTTCCAGATCTTGAGCGAACATACGTTGCTCGTATCCAGTAGCTTCTTTGATCAACGTGGGTGCTGCGTTCATCAGGAGGAAGTTGGAGTAATCCAAAGACAAGAGATCAATGACGTGGAGAAGCTTGAACAGCTTCTCAATCATCTCCGGCAACTCGCCCTCATCTTGCAGCTCCTCAGCCAAAGCCTGAACCTGGGCATCCCGGAAGGGGGCGCAAAGCTTTGGAAGGATGTTGGCGATGAAGCCGAAGAACTTCCCATACGAGAAGAGACCCTGGCTGCATTGTCGATTGATGAGCTCGGGATCGAGCGTCTCAGAGATGAGGGTATGCATCGAATTGCCCGCCTTCAGCAAGCGTAGCAACTTCCCACGGATGTTTTCCGCCATCGCAGCGGTCCAATTTGCACTGTCGCCGTCTTCGAAGCCCTTCTGCATAGCATTGCAAAGCTCGCGGTTCAGAGCATCTCTCAAGTCAGCGGTTGGTGAAGCATCGATCCGGTACTCTTTGTCGATGGAAAGCTCATGCACCAAAATACGGTTGTCAGGCACTACAGTAAAAACTTTGGACAGCGACTGGGCCTGGTGACCCTGCGCCGCAGGACCATGGCGACCTTCGTGGCCCGACGCCGCAAGTTCTGAAGCAGCCTCAGCCTGCACGGCTGCACTTTCGGCTGCACTGGCAGAGTCTTGGGTTGAGTCAATGGCGAGTCGGGGCCGTACTGTCTCTCCCACAAGCTTCTTCTTTGGTCGCGATCTACGACCTTCCCGAATAGCTTTCCTGATCAACATCAAGGCCTTGTCAGGCCCTGCCAACTTCTTGATCTTGCTCAACAAGATAGCCTGGTTATCCCGAATGCCGTTCCTATACTCATTTGCGACCTCGTCGACAGTCGCGTCCTTGACACTCTGCCAGATTTCGTCAAGACTCACAAAGGAAGCGACCATCGTCTCGATCAGAGCCGAAGAGTCCCGAGCTTTCCAGTCATTGAAAGCGGCGAGAAACGCGCCGTGAGCTAACAAAACAGTCTCTGTACGCGTTGGGGAGGGCGTGTAGTAGTTGAAGGTTGTAAGCTTCCCCAAAGCGGACTCGAACGAGATGACGAGGTCTTTAGCCTTGGTGATAAGGTCCTGCTCTTGTTCACCATCCCGGCTGAAGACGTGTGCAGGGTGGCCTAGGATGAGGTATGCAGAGAGGAAAGTCCGGACGGCTGTACTGCGAGATGCAGGGTCTGGGTCGGGCAGCAGAACGAATAGCGTCATGATCTTCTCGGTCGTCTTCAGCAACTTCTCGTCTGCGAGCAGAACTGTGATGACGTCGAAACTGGTTTCGCTAACCATCTCAATAGACAGTCCGAGCTTGAGCCATGCGTCCACAATGTTCTTCCGGGTCCTGGCTCTCCACGCAGACTGGATTCTCTTCGCAGCATCTTCTGAAGTCACTGCTGGCCGCTCAGCCGCTGGCTTCGCGTCAGCTGGAGGCGAGCTGGCGGTCCTGGGCCTTCGCGAGTTTCGCTTGTACTCTAGCCTCCTCTTCTCAGCTTCTGCTAGCTTCTCCTCCATCTCGGTTCGATATCTTCGCTCCGAAGCAGCCTTGCGCTCCTTCATGTCCTCTGCAATTTTCTTGGCTCTCCTCACTTCCTCCGCACACGACGCCGCGACTTGTGCCAGGTGGCGTTCGCGCGCCTGCTGTGCTGCCAACGCTCTCTCTTCACTGTTCGAGACGCGTGGCGTGGCCTTGGCCAACGCAGCACGTAATCGCACCTGCTCAGCATGGGCGGCCCTGTCTGCCAGCCTTGCTTTGCGGTCCTCGAGGATGGAGGCGCGGCGGAGGTGCTGGGCTATATGGTGGCTCTGGCAGCTGTTTCGGAAGGAGCGGTTCGACGTGTGCGAGTGTGTCGAGGATAGCGAGTTCCGGCGAGACGATGTCGCGGACGACTTGCGGCGATTGTTGGCATGTCTGTAGAAGCGGGCGGCAATCCGCGGTGGAGGCGCGAATGTCTGGCCATTCTCTGCGTCAGATGAGAGGATCATGTCTGGCTCTTCCGGTATGTCGTCGTTCTCTCGCTGGAGCTGCGAGCTGGCCAGCTCGACTTCGGAGTCGGTGAGAGACATGATGTATGTCGCGAATGTATATTTCAGGAGTCGCGCGAGTGTGCCGGGGCCGTCTGGAGAAACAGGCGTCACTGATGTTTATTGAGATGTGAAACAAAGCACGTCCTCGTCGATGATGCCTTCGTGTAACGCGCCGCAAGCGGTCGGAGTAAGACCGAGCGGAAATAGAAGCGCGTGCTACAAGAATATGTACACAGAAGCGAAGGGTCTCCGGAAACGAGTCGGTGGTCGGAATGGATGTTGATGGTTGCGGGTTGGATTGATAAGCCTGACAACGTCTTTAAACAGCAAGGTGAAGGCGGAGACAGCGTGCGCCGTATGCACAGCTGCGACCGAGAAGCGAAGAAGGAGGGCCTGACAGCGACAGCGACAGCGATAGCAGTTGTCGCAGCAGGAAGAAGGTAAAGGCGGTGGCTGGGGAGGGGTTTAGCTTCGTCATCGTCTGTCGAGAGCACGATCATGAAGCCGCCTGCCAAGCTTTGACGACATGCGGCAGCTAAGAAGTCCATCGAATGTGATCGACAACAATCCGACCTCCACACTTCAGCCTTGCGCCCTCGCTTCGTCTTATTCGTCATCAGCTCGTGCAGCATTATTAGTTTCTTGTGTCCTTCACGATGCTTTCTATAAACAATGTTCGGTCAATATAATCATGTTCTGTGTACTACAGTATCAGTGTCCAGAACGTTTCAAAACGTTTCAGGACGGTGCGAAGACCTTCGATGTACTGTGGTATCAGCGCGATCTGTGCTTATCAGCGATGTCATCAGAGACGATGCCGGCTCCAGCTCCTTTTCACAAACTAGCAAACACCTTTGGATTGATAAAATCAGAGATTATAGACAATATGGGAGAACATGATCCAAGTTTTTATCCCTCCACGATGGACGGGGCCTTCTCTTGTCAGAGCCCACCGACGGTACTACCCTTCCACTGAGGCAAGAGTAGCCATGTCAAGATACATCGACGCTCTCAAGATTTCAGTGCAGCTGCCTTTGACTAAATACCCGCTCCAATACCTGGCGATCGTTATGACGAGCTTGACAGCATTCGCCTCCTCCGAGTAGATTGTGACAGCGCCTTTTGCTAGCCCGTTCTATGGATGAAAAATCAGCTTATTGGATGCTCTTCATATGGGGGTGTTATGCGCACCGGTCATGCGAGCTCATATATGTCCAATTCCATCTTCCGCCGTGCCATGTGTCGAAGCTGGAGGAGAGCAATAGCAATGCCAACGACTGCAACGCAGATTCCGAGTACGCCGAAGACAAATGTCGAAGTTTCAGACTCAGGCATCACCTCAATGTGGGCCGCGCTTGATGTTGCCGTTAAGACCGTCGAGGCTACCTCCGTTGTCCGTATAATCAAGGCGAGACAAGGGTCGAGTACGGTTCAAAAAGACTTGCTTCGATTGATGCGCAAAGCTTCTTGTGCGCGCTTCTGTATAGTAAAGAGAGGCGGAAAAGACTTGCTGAGCTGGGTATCGCCGAGCGAGACTCGGATAGAGCCATCTTATACAATTTGCTACGCGTTAAGGTGCTGGGGATCTGCGAGGTTCCTGCGGCGAGGTGCGATTCCATGCGATGGGCTGAGCGTCTGCAAAGTACGAATACTTGCGACGAGGCCTCTGTGGGTGGTCAGGTGCGATGAAGTGCGATAGTCAGCGTCTTAAGACGTGGTGCGATGAAGTGCGACGCGGAGTGCGATAAAATGCGTCAAGCATTGTGATTCACGAGGTGCGATCAAGTGCGAAATGCAGCCACGCTGCACGAGCTCGTGTTTGTCCAGCTGGGCGTTGCATAATGGACCACTCACGTACCTACATTCTCTCATCGCACTTTACTCGCGCCTTTCCCCATCGCACTTACTCGCACCTTTCCCCCATCGCACCCTCGCTGCATCGCACTTTGTCGCACTGTGCCTTTAGATGCCCCTTTCCCGCAACAACTTAATATTCCTTTATAATCCCCATGTTTCTTAAGCTGTCATTCTCGAGACAAACGCCCAAGCACGTTCGACCTTACACGCATTGGATCCCCAACCACCAATGGCTAGCCACTCTAGCAGGGCCGAATCTGAACCTACCGAGCATGCTTCACCCGGAGCCTCTCAAGTACGACGAAAACGCCAACTAGATCTTGTGAAATGCGGCAGATGTCGAGTTGATAAACAGAAGGTCTGTACCCATCGCATACCCAGGGCGTTAGCGATCTAGCAACCGCGTTCTGCATAACGCCGAGTAGATAGCTTCAAAAAGAACGTTACCCTCCTCGATTAAGAAGGGCGTACGGTTCTTGTGATTCTGAACACATCCAGCGTCAAATGTGCGGGCATTATGGTCTTTGTCTTCTGATGATTACGGAACTGACTTGAAATAGTGCCTCCCTATACGTCGCGTGTGGCCTACTCGTTGCAGCCGCTGTATCGAGAAAGGCCTGGCTTGTTCAGAGGGCAAGAGAGTCGAGCGTCATAGCAAATATAGGTCGACATTATCCCCACAGCTCAGCAACGAGTCTACCAGTAGCAACCAGATGCAGGACTTGGAAGACCGTCTGCGTGCAAGGTATGCATCCTATCTATGGACTTTCTTCGAGGTAGCACTGCGCGCAAAAATTTCGGAGTACTGCGCTGACACTTCAGTCATTAGGCATATCCTTTTAACACATCACATAAACTTAACACAAGCTTTACGCCGTTTGGAGACTCTAAAAGAGGACACCACAGAGCCTTTCTTCGATCACCGGAGTACCACCGTAAAGATTGACGAGTCTGGTGTACTCGTTCTACAATCCGTCTATGAACGTCTGGAACAGATGATGTTACAAATTACGAACGGACTACTGACCTTGGATGCACCCATCCCACATTTACCAGGCATTCTACTTCCCGGCTTGCTAGCCCAAGGTCTGACCACCGATTCCCTAGCGAAAAAGTGCCCAATCTGCGAGCCATCGGACCAAGAGAAGATTCTAGAAGCTCTTGAGCGGACGGAAGACGTCTATAGTGAATTCTTAGCACGGCAGTATCGACTGGTCAAGCACTTCGATGCTGATCATGAAAAAGATCTTGACCACGTCTTGCTAGATCATGAGCTGGATCGTTATAAGAACTTGTCTGTCAGCGTCAAAAAGGATGCCCATGATGCTCTAAAGCGTCTAGACATGCTCGAGGCAGCAGGCATGAGTATGCAGGTTGAGCGTTACCACCCTGATGTGGTCGGATCCCACCTTTTTGAGTGCGGAGAGGAGCTATGGGACTGTCTAGGGCGAAGCACTTTGCACAGCTGGCTTGATAACATGTCAGTTACACCGGATCAAGCGTTTTTGGAGCAACTGCGAGCGGGTGGTCTTCCGACGGGCAAGACCATAAATGAGAAGGATATTCTCGGTCGATCACCATTGCATATCGCCTGTCAGAGAGGCTGGAAGGAGGGAGTCGAGGTGCTTCTGAAGCTTGGAGCTGATCCGAACCCTACAACAATTTATGGGAGTTCACCTCTGCACTATGCAGCAGCAAGTGGCTTCGCCGATATATGCGAAGTTTTACTTGGCCACACCGGCTTTGCTGATATCAAACGGGATTGTCAAGGAGAATTGCCAATGGGTTATGCGAAGAAGAACGAACATACGAAAGCAGTCAGGGCATTCCAAATTTGGTATCTTCCACGGCGCAATATCTCATTCCAAGCTCCTCCGAATCCCTTCGATAATGGCCAGATACCCGGATTTCCCGACTTTGGCAACACATTCCATGATTTTGGCTTCACAACAATTGAGCCATTGGATAGTGCAGCACAAGCTTTCGAAGGTGCCGGTTATACCACACAGACACCCGGGGATCTGATAATAGACTCCCGTTTGGAGACAACCAGCCCCCTGTTACAGCCTCTTTCCCGCACGACTGCCGTGAACCCGATATTGAGATCTTATATCGACACGTCATGGTCGGCAAAGACTTAGATGTCACGGAATACTGTCATTATCTACGCTATTCTCATTTCATAATGCGCTATAGTCAACGCAGACTCTACGAGAAACGAACCTGATTTGTCCACCGAACCAAACGACAAAGACATCAATGAGACTCAGAAGCACATGTCTCCGTTTACATCGTGTATTCTCTAGAATCATCACAAATATCCCCACTGTCAAGTACATCTACAGAACTGGCGATAGCTCAATAAGCTATCTTCCTTGGGCGTAGTCACTTCATACAATCACGAAACCCATCGTTTGACCGAGTTCTAGCTTCATCAGTCAGTTAAAAAAGAATATATGCCAGACATGTCGTCTAGGGCCCGCACTCCCTCGAAATCACGAACACTGCTGTTAGCGAAGAAAAGCAGGCATGCAGTCAAATGCAGAAGACTTTTTACGCTTCATTCTGCTTCTGCTGTGATGTGTATTGCATGTCATCTTGAGAAGCCTCGTGAACTCGCAATTTCACCTATACTGGGGACTACAGGAGCCCGAAGGTCCAGTATCTTCATGCTCACCCTTGTATACTTCCATGTATAACTTACCGACGTCCATCATTCAAGCTTGTTAGTAAGACCTAGAACACTAAACCAGCCTAGCATTTCTAAGCAGCACTACAGTACTCCAAGCTCCTTCCAAAATGTCGAGGGCATCTATTTTCAGAATCATGTAGCACACGCTGCTTTACCCTGCGGAACACTGGTTGAAATAGATAGCCTTACGAGTGAGTCCACGGAGACAAATGTCCCAGGAATTTTTCCACTACACGCCATCACTACTCTATCTCTCCATGCATTATTCCAACGATCGTCAACCCCACGCCCCAATTTACCCACCATGCACCCACCACGCCGCATCGTAGGCCTGACCGCAACCGGTCCAAGATCCAACGTCGGCGTCCTCATATTGGGTGGACACTTGCGTTTAGGGTAGAGGTACAATAGCCGGGTGTCAGTTATTAATGTACCGTGGACGTGGTTCAGGACGACGTGCGGGCAGCATCTCGGTACATGGTGGTTCCGCGTCCAGTAACTGAGATAATCTCGTATGCGGTTATATGCAAATGGTAAGGCATGCAGCAGAGAAGATGCACGCTGACTTCCATTCTCTTTGACTGTGACGACGGAGCTTAGTTCCGCGACTGCTACTACTTTTGATGGATGACGACCGACTTTCATCGACTGAACAGAAGAACGAGGATCACGCACGTGGGGACGGATAATATATCATCTAGGTCGAGTCCTTCAATTAGCGGTTGGTTGTCGGCGATAACAACTTTTCCGGTATAATGCTTGCTACATACCTACTCAGCAATTCTAAGCGTTATCGTGCAAAAACCCATTGCTAAAATGACCAGTGACCAGGTTTCGACGGCCTCATTCCACGATCTCGACATATCAAACTCCGATAACACTAGTAAATCAAATCTAACCAACCTGTCTTTCTATTCCCAATCATCTCCACCAGCTGTCGGTATCACTTTACCCACCCCATCCGTTGTCCTACCACTTCATCGGTTCATCAAAACAACATCCCACCACCTTCCCGATCAGGCAAGCATGTATCTATATTAATCACATTCTTCTCAGTTGGTTGTGAGTCCTCTCATCGTTTTACAACCTCCCGGCTAAGAAGCTAAAGCTAAGCTCTCTGACTAGCATCGTCGCTACGTTGTCAAACACCCGCAACCCAGCAACGCGGATATAGATGAATAACTGCCGCGGTCTAACCTGGTAACGTGGACGTGCAATAGATTAAAGTAGATTAAAAAGTTCATCAACAGGGGGATTGCCGAGTTTACACCGGCTCAAGGAAGGCCATATGCCGT